>CM042861.1:14307949-14465449 GCA_023658055.1 Thaleichthys pacificus | reverse complement strand
ACAGCAGGTGGGAGGCAGCGAGGAGGACAGCACTGCAGCCAGACTGAACACTGGCATCCGTGCCAGACAAATACACCTTGACAGAGCCTCACGTAGCCTCCCCACAGCCTCGTCAAACACCTGCAGAGCATTAACACAGGGGGCACTGTTAGAGTGCACCTGCCATAGAGTAATGGCTACAGTAATGGGTATAGATCAGGAGTTGAGCATTTCAATGCAGATGTAGAGTTTGCGGGTTCAAATCCCCCTCTGTAATTTCACTCTGGATTAAAGCTTCTGCTAAATTAGCACACTATTCTTAAAATACGTTGTCCACGACGAGAATGGGAACATCCGGATCTAAGCAGAACCCTCTTGCTCTCAGTGACTGTGAGGCAGAACAGGCCCCGTGACACAAGCTGAAATCCCATCAGACAAACAGCATGCTGATAGAGAAGCGCAGTAAACAAGCAAGGTCAAAGGTCGAACGCAGCCGCAGGTCCTGCTGGGTCCCCCCTGGGGGGCGGATAACCACCGATCCACTGGTAGCAACACTGTGGTCGCCATGGTAGCAACACTGTGGTCGCCATGGTAGCAACACTGTGGTCGCCATCACGCCTGGTTGGTAGGTGGTGCTACATTCAAAGCTGGTATGATGAGCTGTACTGCCTTCACGGAGCCTGACTTTGAGGCGTGAAGCCTGACTCTAAGGATTGAAGCCTGACTCTTGAGGCGTGAAGCCTGACTCTAAGGATTGAAGCCTGACTCTGAGGCGTGAAGCCTGACTCTAAGGATTGAAGCCTGACTCTGAGGCGTGAAGACTGACTCTAAGGATTGAAGCCTGACTCTGAGCGTGAAGCCTGACTCTAAGGATTGAAGCCTGACTTTGAGGCGAGGCTAAGTCAGGATAGGCTAGCCATGATAGACAACTCTGCAGACTAGAATCTTAGGCTTAGGACGAATTAGACTACAAGTGTATTGTCATGACAACTGTGCCCACCCCCACCACTCCCCCTCCACCATCACCCTCCTGGTCACGACATGAGAACATATCTTCTGCCTGTTGTTTTGACAAGTGAGAATGAAAAAGAAAATCTCCCCCCCCCCCTTCTCCGTCTGTTCTTCCCTCCCTCCTCTCTCTCCCTCTCTCTCTCTCTTTTCCTTTAGTTCTCTCTATTTCTCTAACTCTCTCCCTCTTTCTCTCTCACTTCCTTCCTCCCTCTTGCTCCTCCATCCCTCCTTCCCTCCCTCTCTTTCTCTACTTCCCCTCCTCTCTCCTTCTCTATCTCTCTTCCTCCTCTATCTCTTCCTCCACTTCTGGGAGCTTGGACTGATCAAGGTTAGGCACTATAATTGGACTCTCCCATCAACTCAACTGAGCTGTCTTTTCTAGAGGTGAATTGCTACATTTGAAGAGGGAAAATTGCCACACAGGGTCTGTATGTATTAGAATCTGTTTGAAAAGCCTTTATCAGTTATCAGTGTTCGCAAAAGATGTTTGCCAACTATATTGATGTGACACCATTACAGACAGTTACGAGGGGAGTGTGGGCGTGTGTGTTTGTGTGCATGTACAGGACTATCTGCTTTGGAAAATCCCAGAAAGAGAGTGTGAGTGTGTTTGATATGACTCACCAGTCCCTCCTGGCTGCCCCCTGTCCTCTCCACGCTCAGGTGCTCGTCTGAACCCTTCAGTTTCCTCCCCTGAAGACAAACAAGCATGACTCAGAACAAACACACTTTAACAGCAACCGAGAGCTTTTTTCCTATCATCTCCACCACCCGCCCCAAAAAACACAAATGTTCATGCTTCACCCTGCTAGCTCTCTACATTGTCCCCTTCACAAGCCAGTGCCTTCCCAGCTGGGAAGATCCTCCACAGGGATACGAAGGGGCCAGCTCTGTAATGAGCTCAGTACTTCACTGGACCAGTGGTCCCACACAGACCCACATGGTAGAGACACGATACCCTGCAGGGCGGTGGTTTCAAACAGGGCTGAAGAAACGGCCTCCTGCCATGCGATCACTCCTCTGACTCACTCCACCACCAGAAGAAGATACTGGATTCTTTTTATTTGACCTTTGTTTTGCCTGTTGTGCCAATTAAGAACAGGTTCTTATTTACAATAACGGCCTGGCAAGAGACTGGGCTTCTTGTCGGAACAGGAATAAGCAACAACAAATATATATATATAATATATTAATTAATTAAATGGAAGACTGAACACCCAGAAGACTAACAGACACAGCTACACAGAAATCTAAGCCTAGGCCGCACCACGATAAGGAAGCGATGCACAAGACAGCAGGTCTGGGACTCAGTTGAAGGAAGATCAAGTCACAATAACAGGCTGCGCTGAGGAGCAGCATTTATGGGAGTTACTGTGGCAGACAGCAGGGGAGGAACTGTTGTGCTGCATGGAGGGAGGGAGGGAGGTCAGAGCCGACACTGATTGTATCAGACAGCCGAGAAAGAGAGAGAGGCAGAGAGAGAGAGAGAGAGAGAGAGAGAGAGAGAGAGACAGAGAGAGAGAGAGAGAGAGAGAGAGAGAGAGAGAGAGAGAGAGAGAGAGAGAGAGAGAGAGAGAGAGATAGAGAGAGGCAGCTACAGAGAGAGACGGAGACAGAGAGAGACAGAGACAGGCTTAGGCACAGAGGTGTGGTTTAATAACGCTTAAAAAATAGTTTTACTGATGTAGGCTACTAGCTGATCTGGTGTCTTATCTTCTTGATTTCCCCTACTATATTGTCAGCTTTCTATACACCTCAGGACAGGATATGAGGTACTGAGCTGACCCACAGAGGAATCACAGCGGCTGAGACGGCTCTGCTTGTACGGCAGAGGTCATATTTGGGTGCTCACCAAAAATAGCCGTATCTGCTTGTTCAACGCTCTAATTAGCTAGCCTAGCAAGCGATAGTGTAGGCTCAATGAAGGATAAGACACTTTAAGGCAGGGCAAGGCATCTAATGTGTTTGAGAACCACGTTATTACAATATTGAAATGTAAACCCCACCGAATTTGTTGGTTTTGAATTAATCTCTTTAAAATATGAATTTATTTAAATGTAAAAAAAAAAAAAAAACGTATTCTAATCCAAAAATTCAAGGTTCGGAAATCAGGTTTCTCAAATTCGAATGGTGTCGTTGCAAGACTAACTAGAGAGGGTACAATTTATGGGGAAATTGTAGGGTGTGCTCGCTTGCGTCGGTTGCAGGTGGGTCCGTCCCCTTACGTTTTTCCCATGTAGTGATATTTTCAAGCATTTAGCCTACTCAAAAACCCCTTTGAAACAAGCTACTGTAACAACGTTGTCACCGGCAGTATTTCAGATGGAATCGCGATTCAAACAGTACTGTCTGCTAACTGAAAATATGCCCCCAAAAACGTAAACAAGTTTGACATTAATTTAGGGGGAAATGGCTAATTCAAAAGAAGTTTGCTACGAGCAAGCTAGCTAGGTGCTGTTGCTAGCCAAACGTCACTGAGGGGATTGTTTGAAAGCGCCAGAAATGAGAATGTTTCATGAACGCGAACACACCTGTAGTCTCTGCACAGTTTTGCTAAATTAGCGTAATTTTGTTTGGATTTACGTAATCTTGCGTCTTTTCATCGTCTTCACGTGATCTTTCACCTTTTAGCAACTTTCATAAGTGAGAAGCCTATCTCAAAAAGAGCGGCTAGCTAGCAACCTGTAACTTACAGGTTGCTAGCTAGCCGCTCTTTTTTTTTTTACAGTATAAGCAACGTGAGTATGCAACATTGTCACTGGAATATTCAAATACAAAATACCCCTAGATGTCTATTCCAGCAGCACCATAATGAATAACTAGATGTATTAGGCTACTTTCTGTACGTGGTTGTAATGTAATTTACCTGGGCAGTGCCTTCAGAAGTGAGAAATCACCACTGTACTGTAGCTAGCATGTCGTGTGTGGAAGCTAAAAGAAGTAAACTATGAATCTGGAGAGAGCATTTTCTCTCACTGCTTATCTGCTCATCCGTGAAAACACGGTGTAGGAGCTTGCCTGTGGCTACATCTGTAGTCGTGATCATGTGACTGTGTGTGTGTGTGTGGGTGTGTGTGTGTGTCTGAAACCATACACACCTTGGCACTGCTGTCTGAGTGGCGTCTGGCACAGGCTTGAAGCTGGTTCATCCAGAACTGCTGCTCTTTGGCGTCGGCCGCTGAAAAAATAAAATGAAACCGTAAATTCCCCCAAACGTCATCTTCGAAAACGGAAACATAAGATTCAGAATCATCAGTCCATTTCTTTCACACTTGGATTAAAGGCAAGTCATTAAGCAATGTTCACTGTATGTGTGTGCCCCTTATGCGCTAATAACACCTGTGAAAACCAATTACATTAAGATCAAAACTGTAGCACTAACCATTAGATAAAAACATAATGAACCATGTTGGCTAGCTTTAGAATCAGAATCAGAACCATGTTGGCTAGCTTTATCATCTGTCTGACAGATGTACACAGGAATAAATGTCTGCTATCAAAACATGCATATACAGTGTGGGATCACTGACAGCAACACCAGTCTGTTGTAAGACACAGTTATTTTCTGACTGCCTACTTCAAGACATGTATTTTCATTATGTTACTGATCTTCTGAAAGAGAGCTTTGTCAAATAGAACTTGATGTCAACTAGGCTACTACTAAAAGTGCTACTACAGCCACTCTATTGGCCGAAAGGCTCTGGTCACCAATCATGTTGGCCTGTCTGGTCATGGAGGCTATTAGGTGTAGTTCGTTTGACATCGCCATCAATCCTGAAAGAATTGTGACAGCCACTGTTTACGGTGCAGGCTTCAAGATACAACGAGGTAGTAGACAATTCAGAAGCTTAAGTCTCTCAGAAGACTGGCTTCCCAGAGTCCCGACTGCGATCAAATAATTGCGTCTCCATGGTAACAATTCATGAGATAGCAAACGAAATACTTCATTAGCTGAAGTATTGTTCGCATGTACCACGATTGTCTGGAGTTTCTGGAAGTGATTAGCCGAGACAATAGATTAATGTTTAAATCTACTGAAGTGGATTTTAAGGAAATTAGTGGTCGTTTCCTGGAAGGCTGGAAGGAATTAATTTGGCTTGTGTCAATCACTCTTGGTATCTGAACATCTTTATAGACACAAGCCTTTCTCTTTTCCTCTCTCTTTCTGTCTCGCTCGCTCTCTCTCTGACTGAAGGACGGCATTCACAGTGAACACCTGTAACAAGATAGCATGACCCCTACTTCTCTCTTAGACCTTTACAAACATGTCACACACAATCATCTCTCTCTTCAGAAACATTTCAATTTCCTAATGACGAGTGCGAATTCAGATCAGCTGTTCTCCCCCTCGCGCTTTATACAAGCGTCTCCGTGATTAAACATAATCAGCTGACTAGAAGGAACAGAGGTGAATTTGGCAGCGCTGCGCGGCTATGCTAATTCGCACCTGTTTGTGTGCTGAAAACACACCGCTGATGCGAGCCACACTCGCTAGCTAGTCATTAGTTCAGCGGCTTTTCGGCGTGCTCCGGTCTGAAACGTACTAAAGTGGGAAGAGGCGCCAGGTTCCGATGTTTTGCTGTTGTCGTCTCCGTTTCGCCTGTCGAATGAACTCAACACCTGCGCTCCTAAGGTGGCTATGGATCATATCCTGCCCGGCTCTGCCTCAAACACAACGAACAGCCACAGACAGCCGTGTTGTCATCAACACATCTGAATGACAATATGTGCTTAGCTCGGAGGTGATTCAACGCAGTGCCGTTTCCAGCACATGGTGCCCTAGGGCAAGATTCACCCCGGGTCTGGGGGGAGGGGGTGGGTGCATATTGGCGGTGATCGCAGCAATTTCAGGCTTGGGAAATGGTGCTCCCCTCGTCATGGCGCCCTAGACGTCTGTTTATCTTACTTCTCCACCAATGACCGGCTCTGATTCAACGAGAAAAAAACCAGGCCCATAGCCTAGTCACAAAGCTAATATCGCCTCATTCCCAGTCAAGCGTTGCAGCACCATGCCTATGTAATTACACTGATGCTAATTGCAGTGATAAAGTGAATGTTGTTAGTCATGATGATAGTCCGAAACAGTCATCTGCTGGGGAATCTGATTAAGGTGAACGGGGGCTAATGTGACAGGGCGTTTCGACGACTGGGTTCAGGATAGATGGAGCCTATTGAAGCGTATGCGGCTTCTGAAGGACCAGTTACTATGGGGCAGTATGTCTTGGGGTGAGTTTAATGGACTGCGGTGAAAACATTACCGTTTTTTTCAATAAGTAACCCAATCTTGTCAGATAGAAGACATCGTTTTCATGATTTGGGACTATGGGAGTCAGGTGGCTGAGCAGTGAGGGAGTTGGGCTAGTAATCTGAAGGTCGCCAGTTCGATTCCCCGGCCATGCCAAAATGACGTTGTGTCCTTGGGCAAGGCACTTCACCCTACTTGCCTCGGGGGAATGTCCCTGTACTTACTGTAAGTCGCTCTGGATAAGAGCGTCTACTAAATGACTAAATGATTTGCCTCACATTGTGAGTTTGATTCGTGCTTAAAAAATGTACAATTAGAAATCTATATATTTTTTTAATGATATAATTTCTGTTTTTATGTGCACCATGAAATATCCGTACCATTAAGATTCACAAATGCTTGTAATATGCAGTTAGGGCTTCCGCTCAGTCCATTTAAACACGTTGAAAAGGCCTTTAACCTTGTAAATGTCTGGCCTATCTCGAACCGGACGTCATATGGTCAAGCGTTTTATTTGCCATCTGATCACTGAAACATGATTAAAACACGCTGCTTTTCTTTATCCTTAAGTACTCCGAGGCTGAAAACACACACGCATTCCTCAAGGCTCTGAACATGAATTGTTCTGTGTGTTATTTTCCCCTCCGTATAATGACCTGCCAGGTTTCAATACCGGCAAAGTCCTGATCCTGGTTTACAGCCTCTATCAGATCTGAGAACTCCCCACGGCTCAAATACACATTCTTGAATTCACAGAGAAGTTATTAGAAGTTGAGATCAATTGAGGCCCCTCCAGAGAGAGAGAATTAGAGAGAGTAAGTTAGTCCCACCTATTTCCCAGAGCAGAGAGGGTGTGGAAATCTCCATGAGAGGGTTATCACAGGGTATCAGCCCGGGAACAAAGGTGACAGTCACGGCCCGGGCTGGTGTTAAATCCGGAGGGGGGAGGGGGGGGGGGGGGGGGGAGGGGGGGGGGGGGAGGGAGGGAGGGAGGGGGGGGGGCTGTAAGAGCTACGATACAACTTTCTAGTCCACAAAGGGAAATTTGTCTCCAGGACTCCATGCTGAAATTTATTCCCGTCAAAAACATCAACACCAGTCAGAACAAAATAATTGCATCAGGCGATTTTAACTGAGGTATGTTCGGGGGGGGGGGGGGGGGGGGGGGGGGGGTGAGGTTGGTGGTTGCCAACTCACTCAAGGCTGTTGAAAAGTAAACATTTCCTGGTTGAACTTTGAGCTTTTCTTTTCTGACGGAGAGAGAGGCCCAGACAACGTTACCATGGAATCCATGCCGAGTTCTACGTCTGACAGACTAATCTTTATCAACTGCCCTTTAATAAACAACCAGCAACGCAGATTTTCTAACTCCCCTTTCTATTTAGAGAAAGACCATCTCCAGCTTAAGTTCCTGATATATAATTTAACAAATTTAGCCTATAAAGAAACTATATATTCCAACCAAACAAGTGTTTTATGTGTATTTTATGTATCTTTCCTCCCCCACTTGACTCACTACAGCCTTTTTTCACTGTGGGAATATTCCTATGGACTCACCACAGGGATCACTGCGCCATTCTTAGGAATATAGGGCAAGTTATTCCGATACGTCCCCCTGGGAAGGGGACATTCCAGGGGCTGGATCTTGAGAGAGTGTCTCTCTCGGGGATGACTGGTGCTCTGACATGGCGGAGTAACCAGTAGGTCACCAGGATACGGAGCTCACGACAGCTCACAGGCAGTGGCCAGAGAGGATCTCTACTGACAAGGGGTGGGGGTTTAATGGGTGGGGTTGAGGTGTGTTGGTTCTTGACAGGGGATCTTTTTTGACAGGGGTTGGGGGTAGGGTGGGGGGTTAGTGAAGGGAATAGCATTTTGCATAGCATAGCTTTCACCCTGTCCTGGTCCATATCAAAGTGTACGTCGGTGTGGCTTGAGCACGTAAGATGCTTCAGTGTTGTTTATGGGCGTTGTGTTTCCATGCAACCACACATGACTACTCATCCACCTCCCAGCCTCCTCCCATTCACATTCCCCTCCAGGCCAGACCGGGGGTCCCATAGATATATATAAACACTATATGTTTTTTCTAATAGAATAGAAGTATGCAGTGGCATACCGACATCTCTGACGTTGATAACAAACCAAACCGTTTCAAAATCGGTTGAAAATTGAGCAAGTTATGGTCATTTAAAAAGTACATGTAGCATCAACACAATGTTATGGGTGAGCGAGTTGCCTGTAGCAAGATGGCCGCCATGTGCGGACGTTCTAGACTCCGCCGTAAGACATCTAGTGTTTATATATATCTATGGTCCTACCTCGAAGTTTGTACAGCTCTCCGTTGACCGAGTTGACGATGAACATGTGTGGTGCCTCGTCGCTCGGGGTTACAGACGCACCAATCATTGGCAAGGACCCTCTTGGCTTCTGGCTCCTCCCCTGCTCATTGACAAAGTACTGGAGCTGCCCCAGCTCTGGGTCCAAAACAAAGTACCTGCAGGGGAGGGAGGGGGAGAGAGAGGGAGGGAGAACAAGGAAAGTGAGGAGGGATGGGGTGTGGAGGACAGGAATAGAGAGGAGGGAGGGAGGGAGGGAATTATGGGACAGAAGGGTAAAAAAATATATATATTAGATTATTGTTCTAAACATTTTGAGTTGCACTGTTTTTACGTTACTGCAAGTCCGAGTTCTAATTATAGGTGAACTTTTTCCACATTTACAGGTGTGTGTAGCCTGCCAATGTCAGGGAAAGTGAAAGAGGCGTATAAGTGTCCGACGGAGAGAGAGAGAGAGAGCACGCGACAGAATGGGATACATCTTGAAAATAGAGAGTGCGATATCGAGCGAGCCGAGATATTCATTATGCATTTCTCGTTATTCGTTCTCGTGCTATGACAGCCAGTGGGTGTAGTCGCATATGAACTCCTCATCTAAACCGTCCCTGACGTTAACCAAGGCATTGTCATCAACACCTACCTACCAGCCAAACCTCAAATTACCACAGAAGCCATTAGGCCCGGCATCTTGAGCGAAACTCTCAGTATCTGATTAATGAATATCTCACCGCTACACTTAATTGAAACTTTCTCCGCCTGCAAGGGTGCTAAAAATAAAACACACAAACGCGTTGGCATTCGCATCAGTATCCTAGCGCCAACCAAACTATCTGTGGCACATGGACAAGTAGGCCTACTAGACTATCCTGGCGTGTCCACACTGTCGGTTGACCCCATGTACAGCCATGTTAGCCTAGGGCAAGCTGTTGTTAACCAGAGGTTCTCTCCCTGGTGATCAATGGCGTCTTTCCATGCACGATTAGAGCGGCGGTATTGACCAGACTGTGGAACAAGCCGAGCAAGTGCTCAACGGTCAATATCACCCACCCACGGCACAAACACAATCCTACATTAACAGGCTTCGCACTCGATCCTTGACTATGCGACCGTCGAAATACATAAGAACTGTGCATATATGAACCTTCGGTTCTTTACTTTATGCACTGATTGTTCTACATTAATTCAATGTAATGTTTAGCTAGCGCTATGCAGTAAATGTAGTTAATTGGCTGCAAATTTCCTGCAGAGTGTGCTTTAGTTCCCCACGTGTAATAAGTCTGTAATATTTAGTGGTTACGGCTTTCTCTGCAGTTTTGCAGCAGCGTCTCGTGGGGTTAGCAAGTTCCCCCCCTTCCCTAGCTTCCTAACCACACTGTACATCAAATATAAACATACTTCAAATTAACTACAGCACATGCTAACAGGCTCAAGCGCTGCTGGACACAGCTTTTGGAGACAGTCATTAAAACTTCGCCACATCATCGTGACCATAATGCACGAATGTGCAAAATCTCTCTTCCTCACAAAACGACTTGGGACTTTCCTGTGAAATATTCCTTAATCCTCAACCTTTTTGGGAAGTGATCCCAAAACCTCAACTAGGTCTCCTCCTACTCCTACACACACACACACACACACACACAGACACAGGCCGACTCGCCGAGATAAATGTGCGGGACAGCGAACTTTGTGCCTGCGTCAGTTCCTCTCCGGCCCAGTCAGCAGAGCTGAGGATTTAGCGTTGACCTCTGGGCCGGGTAGCTCTGTATCTGAAGTGAAACACGACGCGGCTCCTAAATGTGATGGATGGGAATGAGACGGATAACTCTCTGGTGGTTCGATGTCCGGACAATAGCAAAAACACACACACAGACACTCACTTGATTGTGTAAAAACACATCTTGTATCACGTTAATAATCACCACTAAATAATAATAACCACTAAAAGATTAAAGGTAACTTTCTAGTTACGTAAGCCTTGTTGCTATGCTATGAGGCTGGAACGGAGTCGATGTGTTGAGCCACACAAGGCTCCTTCAAACATCTTCGCTGGGTGGTAAATTATAAAGGCAGAAATGTCCCAAAACACATATCTTTGAAAAAAAAAAATATGACCTATTCAGGTCTCTCTGTGGGACGTTTTCCATCCATAACTGTATGAAATTCCCAGCTCTGAGGAGAAGCCTGACAGCCCTGTTTCAGAGTCCTTGAATAAAGCTGGAGTGCAGATGGGTCCTAATTGGACCACAGCGTTACTAAGGGCCCCTGGTTTCCAGGCTGCTTCTCCAAGGCCAGCAGGTCACAGACCAGCTTAGCACCAAGACACTCACACAGCTTTGATCAATGGAGCCCTGCGCAGGCAAATCAGACCTGCTTTCCCTATCCTCTTCCCCATGCTCTCCATCTGCCTCTCCCCCCCTCCCCTCCTTCTCTCCCCCTCCTCTCCCTTTCCTCTCCTTCTCTCCCCCTGCTCTCCTCTTCCCCACATCTCCCTCTCACCCCCTCCTCTCCTTCTCTCCCCCTGCTCTCCTCTTCCCCACATCTCCCTCTCCCCCCTCTCACCCCCTCCTCTCCATCTCTCCCTCACCCCTCCTCTCCCGTTCCTCTCCTTCTCTCCCTCTCCCACCCCTCCTCTCCAGAAGGCACATCTGCAGAGAAATGATTCATGCCTTTGCTCCCCCTCTCCCACTTCTCTCTGCATGGGGAGAGACTTAAATAGAAGCTACAACCAAGATCGTTGCGATCCGTTCTCGGAGCGACATCGGGAACGCTCTGTGGCTCAGAGAGAGGAGAAGCACACAGTGAGGAGGACAGGAGCGATCGGTACAGTTGCCTGTGAGGAGGTATAATCTTTCAGATTACATTTCACTGTAACACACACTCTGGTGGGAACGCTTTTTTTTTTTTATGAAAAAAGTACAAGGGCTTTCCAGTCAAAGAAAACAGCATTTCAACAAAAAGGTATTTGTCTTCATTCGATAGTAAGTCTCTTAATGATCATTAAGATAGTGAAGAGACAAGAGCTGAAAACAGGATTAGAGGGCATCTGGAAATATTGTCCAATTATTATCTTCGTAAACACATCAGTGCAGTTTCTGTGGTCACCTTGGAAACCAGCCCTCAACCACGAAGCATGTTCAGAACTTCTAGTTCAAACAAGCAACTTTTGAGTAGCACTGACAGAGAAAGAAAAGAAATAACTATTGTACATTTGTACGCTGCTTTAGATGAAAGCGCTATATGAATGAATCCCGCAGCGACTGTCTTCACATCAAACCACACGTTGATCGGATCACAGTGGCTGAACTGTATCAAAGCCAGGCAACAATTAGTCCGGCCCTGCAGAATGAACACGGCTGTACATGATGAACAGTCCTGGTGTTTCGAGGAACATCTGTTGAGGAACAACAGGCTGCATCTCCTGTTGGTGTTTTGAGTCTTTGCACTGAAAGGCATTCGGTGTTGTGGCACACAGAGCAGATGCCCTGTGTGCCACAATATACACATTAATCTGGCCTATAATGAGAACAGTGGGCTGCAGCATGGGGTAGTTTACCTGTGTGTGTGTGTGTGTGTGTGTGTGTGTGCATACATGTGTGTGCGTGGGTGTGTGTGTGTGTATGTGCATGCATGTGTGTGTGCGTGCGTGCGCGTGTGTGTGTGCATGCATGTGTGCATGCATGTGTGTGTGTGCGCGTGTGTGTGTGCATGCATGTGTGCATGCATGTGTGTGTGTGTGCGTGTGCGTGTGTGTGTGCCTGCATGTGTGCATGCATGTGTGTGTGTGTGTGAACAGTAATGGTAAGTCACCCTCCCATGGATCCTGAAGGAAATCTGAAGTGAAAGGTAGAGTAGCATTCACACCGTGTGTGTGTGTGTGTGTGTGTGTGTGTGTGTGTGTGTGTGTGCGTGTGTGTGTGTGTGTGTGCGTGTGTGCGTGAGCTCATGTGAGTGTTATGTCCTCAGAAAACACATGCCATTATATGCGTACACATGCCAAAACCCGTTCACAATGAAACGATCCCCAGCGTTTACAGAATTAAACCCTGTTCATGAGTGCAGCTACATACAGACAGGACGTCCATGTTCCTTCATCACACACGATGTGATGGACAGGGCTTGTAATTACTCTAGCACCGTTTCCCACTCAGTGTCCTGGCTATTTTGAAACACTTTCTACACAGCAGAAGGTTCCAAGCTGTTGTTATGAGGCAAAAAACAAGAACGAAGAGAAAGATCTTCGTGTGAAATGTTCCAGTCGTCAGTATCCATCCTGTATAATATGACATTCCTGCTTACTTTTTTCCCCTTCAGTGAAAACATTCTATTCCTGGGCACTAGGCAACAATCGTCTTGACGCTGAGGAAACGTCTTCCCTCACAAAATACCAGAGATTGTAGAAATGCCTAACAAAATTCCAGCAAAATATCTACTACACGGCCTCCTACATTATTGAAAGCCCCCCCCCCCCCTCCCTGTGTGAAACAGAATCATCATCTTTCCTTTCAAGCCTAAACATAGCAACACACAAAACCTTTAAGTTGCTTATTGTATCTCATCGCACAATGTCAAGAGGAAGCTGGAAGTGCTGCTGATGAAGAGACGGACTTTCAAGAGCCGGGGGCCACTCTCTGTGGAAAGCAAAGTGGCCTAACAGTAACATTAGTCAAATGACCCCCCAGGCCTGCCTTTCATCTTCCTGACTCTCCTCTCTCCCGCTCGCTCGATTACAGACTCCTTTGATTTCGTTGAAAGAGCTGGGTTATTTTTCATTCGTTAAAAAAAAAAAAAGACGAACAAAAAAATATATGAAAACAAGAGAAGTGTATCGTAATCCTGACATGTTAAGATCGTGTTTTGCCTCACTGGTTGCCGTACCTGTCTGGTTCTTCCTAGCTACACGGTTAACTCAGGCTGTCAATCATGGCGCCAGCCCGGTTCGTTGAACCAAAAAGTAGTTTCTTGGTGAAAGCCAAGCCTGCCAGCCCTAAGCACTTTGAAACTGAATAAGGATAGGTACCATCAACCCCAGGAACAAACACTGCCAGTACAGAGTACAGAGGCAGCAGATGTCTATTTGTGCTTGGATGATGAACTGCACAGCTTTAAAAACAAACTGTCATAATTTAAAAAGCTATATTTGACATCCACAAACAACAGTTGGATATGCAGTAAATGTTGGCGAGATGTCTCTCACACACACACACACCCACATCTGTGGGTGTGTGCTGTCAAATGTGCCTACTCCTCCTCCTCCTCCTCCACCTCCTCCCCACACACACTAGCCACCAGCCACGACAACCTTCACACCAACATCCACATTAGCAGCCTACTGTGTCTCTTTCTCTCTCACCTCCACTAAGCAGCGTTGCAATAACAAGGCACCACTAGCAGAGGCATTTAGCTAATAAAATGACGATCCTGACAACATTGTTGTGTGTGTTCACAGCCACATAGACGCCATTAAGAGGGCACTGTAGATTCATCCTGATCTGGGTCACTGTGTAAACTTGCACCCTAGGATTTCACAACTCCGACAAGCCGGATATGTGACGGTTCTAATAGCCTAGGTGTGATGTCTTACATTAGTTGGAGTAGTCGGACTCCATGAGAATAATTTGGTATTTACAGACAAACGGATAATCGCAGAATGTTGATACAGGCCCACTCCAAACAGTTGTTAACTGTGGTTGCAACCCAACTACCAAGATCTTACAAAGTCACATAGCTTTAACATCTTTGACAATACTTTGGGATAGCAGTGTCAAGGATATTGCTACGTGGATGACAGCAAAATCCTAAACATTTAGCCTATCCATATAGCCTATACTGTAGGCTACTGTTGATGCGGTGTCAATTAATTAAATCATTGCTCGCTATGGGACTGCTTACCTGTTCTGCCAACCTTGAATCAGGTTGGTGTATTTGCACAGCACTCCTTCTAACTGCCGTTTTTTCGCTAGTTGCAAATTCATGCTGTTTCCCAACACACCTCCCCGACCCCCTCCTCCAACGGCCGAGCTACCGAGTGAAGCAGACCCGGGGCTGTGAGATCCAGTTCGTATGATCTTTTTTGAAGAATTGCCCCTGTCCGAGGGCAGGGAACCGGAGTTCGTTTTATTTGTCCCAGGATGCGGACCGCAGATAGTCTTCTCCATACTGGCGACGGGACGGACGGTGCAGGACGATTTTGCTAGAACATAAGTGGTAAACAATGCAAAGTACGTCTTCTGACCTACACGAAAAGCATAAAATATGCAATATCCATGTTCCGCTGGTGTTTTGACCGTCCCCGTTTGCGCGAAACATTCATATTACTCGCGGATGAACCGAGGACTCCAGTACTGCAGTTGCGAAGCACCGTGACTCTCCTCCACGTAGGCTACGTTTTCCTGTTGCGAGTCAGACACTCCCTCCCGATCTCCCGGACCAACCCCCGGATATTAGAAATCCGGCAGTATTCCACATCATCACAACCAAGAACATGCTGCAATACTGAGAGCGTCACTCTGGATAAGAGCGTCTGCTAAATGACTAAATGTTACAGTCACACATGTTTTTATCGCTTTGCAACTGACTGGGCTCAGTTGAGACTTTATAAAACCATATAAACTATACCAAAACAATATAGGCCTATCGGTAAGCAACGTGTAAATAGTTTTAATTTCGTTAGTTAGTGTAGTGTGTATAGATATTTAATGTCACTTTTTTGGACAGACTTGCGTTTAAGCATGCCTCTTTCAATAAAAAATAGGCCTACATATAAATTGGTTGTCACGAACTCATTTACAGAGGTGATAAAGAGACCGATTACATCTGATAAGATCTTAACCTATTTTGAATGATACCGCCATAAACAAATTACAGGACAGAGCTGTCAAATCGAACATGGAGAGCCAACTTCCTCCACAAGACACTTAAGAAAGAAACCCAAGAATCCTGGATGGTCTGTTGAGGCAGAGAAAACAGAGATCAATAAAGAGAGAGGAGAGAGAGAGAGAGAGAGATAGAGAGAGGGGGGGAGGAGAGAGAGAGATAAAGAAGGGGGGAGGGTGGTCTTAAGGCTAGAGTCAATAGTTTGCTAAAAGCATACTCTGCAGGTCAGACCCAGGTCAACTGCATTTTACTTTGGAAGAGAGACTATGACAGCTGTTCCCAGTGGTGTGAAACCGACTTGGTTATTTCAGATGAATTAAATTGGTTTTTATATATTTTATGTATTTCCCTCCTTTCGGCTTCGTTGGAAGTCATCATCGTCGTGGATACAGCAGGCTGTCATTAGTGAGAGCTCGGACTCACTCATCCCTAGCTCAACACAGAGCGCATTTTTAGTTTTATTGATTTGTAACGAGTGCAGGTACATTGGATTCATTTGTACTGCTCCTCTTGATAATCCCTAGCTCCCTATTGACCCTATAACAATAATTGAAACCCCTCAAAATACTATTGGTCCTAACCTATATGAGCTGTTATACAACAAAGGTAAGAATTTGAAAAATGTAGCTAATCGTTTGGAACAATTCACTGACAACTGAGAATAACAAGCAGAACAACTAAGAATGGTATGAAGGACAAACACAACAACCAGTAGGTTTGTCAACATTCTCACTGGTCTCCCTCGGGGCGTCATGGTAACGCAGGCCTCACTGACATGTCTCCCGCCTCAATCCCGGGCCTGTGTCTGTGTGTCTGTTCAGATGCCCCCCGGCTCAAGGCTAGAACCTGTCAGAGGCCACAACATGTCCCTCCAAGGAGCGCATGTATCATCACAGAGGAGGTCAAATGCTGGCGTCTCTTAAATCTCCCTCCTAAAGTCTGTGTTTATGGGCCAGAGAGAGAGGGAGAGAGGGGGGGGGGAGAGAGAGAGAGAGAGAGGGGGAGGGAGGGAGAGAGAGAGAGAGAGAGAGAGAGAGAGAGAGAGAGAGAGAGAGAGAGAGAAAGGGAGAAAGAGAGAGGGGGAGAAAGGGAGAAAGAGAGAGGGGGAGAGAGAGAGAGAGAGAGAGAGAGAGAGAGAGAGAGAGAGAGAGAGAAAGAGAGAGAGAGAGAGAAAGGGAGAAAGAGAGAGAGAGAGAGAGAGAGAGAAAGGGAGAAAGAGAGAGAGAGAGAGAGAGAGAGAGAGAGAGAGAGAGAGAGAGAGAGAGAGAGAGAGAGAGAGAGAAAGGGAGAAAGAGAGAGGGGGAGAGGGGGAGAGACCAAAAGACTGTGAGCTTTAAAGGAGCGTTGCTGGTTTACTGAAGAAAATGTTTTGTGGAAAAGGTTGAAAGGTTAAAAGGTTGAAAGGTAGGATCAATGTGACTTATAGTGTAGCTGTTAGACAAGGTTCCATATTCCTGCATATGCCCTCGGCAGTATTTAATTGTTTTTTGTTTTTCATCAACACACCTTATCACATTGCGATGTGGTTTTTTTCTGAATTTTCTACATGCACTATTTGAATGCCACTTTGTATGAAAGCATCTGCTAAATGAGTAAAATGTTAAAACGTATAAATACTATCTAATGGTTTAGTCTCAGCCAGTTGCAGGAATGCATCCTATCTCCTTAAAACCAGATAAACTTTAACATCAGAAATCCAGAGCTGAACTTTTAAACAGACTAATGCTTCATCAATCACAAGAGATAACTGTGTCACAGAAAGTGTTTGTGTCTGTGTAAATGATCAAAACAGCAGTTTGTACTCTGCTTGACTCACCCCTCACCCCTCCCCCCTCCCAAATGCTCCCTGTCCATTTCTGGAAATTTCCAGAATAACCAAAACAAGAATCTACGTGTGACATAATACCTTGGCATGACAACACTCTCTCAAAAAGTGTTGCAAGCAGGAAGCTGTCTGGCTTAAAAACAGCACAGCTGCAACTAATTGGTGTACAGCGTTGTACAATGTACTGTATGTGTCAACTAAAACAAAAACAGGACTGAAAACAAATTGTACAAAATCGCATTCTGCCTAAAATAACAAACAACAAACAACTCTTTCTTTTTCTTTTCTTTTTTCTTCTAAATAAATGAATTTAGAATACATGACTATGACATTTACTGAATAAATGAATATAGATTACATGAAGAAAACCTGAACCAAAACTAGCCTGCCAACCACATCCTGAAAACACAACTGAAATAGCGTGTGGGATTGAAACTGAAGGAGATATAAGACATAAAAGGCAACACCACTGTGACCCTGGTGTAATACGGCCCACTCGGTCAGTTACCCTGGAGGTGAGCTCCTGGGTTCTGCAGCAACGTCAGGTCGTCACTGTAAGCAGAGAGACAGAACGACCTTCTGCCTGTACCTGCATTCCCAGGGAACAGACGGATCCGATTAGCATCACACCTGATCTTCTTGTCCCTGTCGACAAGGACATGAACTAAGACAATCTCCCAGTTTGTTAGTTTTGTTTTTTAATTTATCTGTCGTATTTGCCGCATCTGCCACGTGCCAAAATAGCTTTAATTTGTCTAATGCCTCCAGGGTGAAAGCTTTCTGCTCTGAATATTCGGTTCCTGAATGAAACACAAAACAAAACACATTTTAGAAAAGTGGTTGCTGTTCTAGTCTGATGAAAGAATGTTATATTTTATAATAGCAAGGTCAGATCTGGTGATGTCTGCTGGATCTGGCAGAGGATTGCACAATCCACTTTTTTTGTTTTACAAAGACAGGCAAATTCAATTTGTTTGTACGTATGTGTGTGTACATGCGTGTGTACATTTGTGTATGTGTGTGTGTTGGTGCATGAGTGTGTGTACTTCCTCTGAATGTGTGTGTTGGTGCATGAGTGTGTGTACTTCCTCTGAATGTGTGTGTTGGTGCATGAGTGTGTGTACTTCCTCTGAATGTGTGTGTTGGTGCATGAGTGTGTGTACTTCCTCTGAATGTGTGTGTTGGTGCATGAGTGTGTGTACTTCCTCTGAATGTGTGTGTTGGTGCATGAGTGTGTGTACTTCCTCTGAATGTGTGTGTGGGTGCATGAGTGTGTGTACTTCCTCTGAATGTGTGTGCGCTCGGCTGGCTTTTCTGCAGGCACACCATGTCTACAGGATCGAAGGCTAGAACCTGCATATTCATCAAGGTAGGCAGCGAAAAAAGCAGAAAGACTAGTTTTATGGTGACAACGGATGGGCTGGGAGACGAGGTATTTCATGTGCCTGCTCACAGTGTCAGGAAATCCTGGTAAATCACCCATGCTGAAGGGACTAGCCACTGTTATCTCCACCCAGGAGGGTTCGCCTGACCTGTAAATCAAGTACACACCACTTAGTAGATATCTATTTGTGAGATCACTCACCCGCGATGGCCACAGTACACCGTCGCACCTAAATCTACCTGCTAGGATCTGACAGAGTGGACTTTTTTTTTTAATTAAAAGAGTTCTTTCTGTCTGCCTCTTTTACGGACTCTATCAGTGTTCTTTGTGTGCGATAATAATTTGATAAGGATACAAATAGCACGGCATGTTTCCAAAAGCTGATCTTCCCCACCCCCTCACGCACAACTGTTTGGTCATTTAACAACTGTTTGGTCATTTAAAGCTGTTTTCGTTCCCTCAAGTTCATCAAAAGAGTATTTGCCAACACTCGATATGTAAGATGGCATTTGAGGTGGGAGTTATAATGTCAACTCATGATCTTTAGCCATGCCCTTCGAGGTCAGTCTGTTTTTCCACAAAGCCAGGAGGATTAACAAGCGCAAGGTCGGTTTATGACAGCCACTCGAGTCATTTGTTCCTCCTAGACTCTGTTATCTCTCAGTGAACACAAAATGGACCCCAATTACAGTTGGGATTTGACACTTTGGCTGTCTGTACACCTCCAAGGCCAGGCATCTCAAAATGGGACAATTAAAGTTAATTGGAGCCCCATTCGTGTTAAAGTTATTATTCTTTTGAGAGTGTGCCAATGACGACAGCCTAATAAACTTGGAGATGGTGAAAGCTCTTTGGCTGTAAGTAGCCTGTCGATTGACTGCAATAAGACACACTAGCTGATTCAGAACTTGACTTTGAGAAAAGTTCAGAAAGTTAAATGTTGTTGTTGAAGACTGTTGACTTATTTCTGTTTCATGCTATTGATAGTTTTGGACAGTTAAATGTAATTTCCCTTCCTTAATTGACTGAAAGAAAAGTGGGTTAATCTTGAGTCTGCTAAGTTAGGTATGTCACCAACGACATCTCTACAAAGGTTTTAGGTTATTCAGAAACCTCTTGTTATCCCAACTTGTAGTTACATTTACATTTTTACATTTAGTCATTTAACAGACGCTCTTATCCAGAGCACTCTTACACTAAGTACAGGGACATTCCCCCGAGGCAAGTAGGGTGAAGTGCCTTGCCCAAGGACACAACGCCATTTGGCACGGCTAGGAATCAAACCAACAACCTTCTGATTACTGGCCCGATTCCCTAACCGCTCAGCCACCTGACTCCCAGTTGTTGATTATTATGTTATATATCTGCAATTATGTGGTTCCTATTTTAGGTTGTGGTTGATAGAGGCCTACACCATACTACATCTGGTCAGGATCTCCAAACCAATCAGCTGTTGCCTCATTTTTTAAAGGGCGGTTGCTAGGAAGAACTTTAGAGCCATCTACTGGTGAGTCACAGCAGCCTAAAGGAAGCTGAGGAAAATACCATGACGACTGAATCGATGCATCCCAACAACCAGTCAGTGGAATTTCAAAGCTTTGACAACGACTAGAAGACTCTCAGTACCAAGCAACACTGATTGCGTAATTGTGAGGAAGTGAGTTACAGCTGAGATTCAGGTGGGAGTCAGGTGGCTGAGCGGTGAGGGAGGGCTAGAAATCTGAAGATCGCCAGTTCAATTCCCCGGCCGTGCCAAATGATGTTGTGTCCTTGGGAAAGGCACTTCACCCTACTTGCCTCGGGGGGAATGTCCCTGTACTTACTGTAAGTCGCTCTGGATAAGAGCGTCTGCTAAATGACTAAATGTAGATGAAACTGTTGTATCTTTCTGCTTATGGGTATGTGATCCACAACAGTGACCCCACAATTGAGTTACTTGCATTTATTCTTAATCTAGCTAATAAACATCAAATATAATTTGACTAAAATCTAAATATGTATGAAACAACTGCAGTACCCTTCATCATGTGTGGAGTTACATGTACATAATCTGGTTTATCTTCTGAGAGCTCCATCAGTCTGAAGGGCAGAGATAGGGTTTGGACTGAGTGCCCCTCCACTTGTTGCTGTGATGGGAGGTTTTTAGGGAATGAACCTTCATGGTCCAGACTCCAGATCATCAGTATGCTGCAGGGACACAGGGACTTTCAGCCAGAAGGACTCCATAAAAGAGAGAGAGAGAAGAGGGGGAGAGAGGGGGGGGGGAGAGACACAGAGAGACAGAGAGAGGGAAGGAGAAGGGAAAAGATAGAGACAGAGAGGGGGAGGGGGGGGAAGAGACTGTCTGGATCAGAGTGATACTGGACCCTGATATATAGCTTTTCCCCATTCCATTAGAATGGATCTAGCCACTCCACCCAAAATTAATGAAGCCAAAAAGAAAAAGCATTATCCAAAATCTCGTCTGGTTAAATTACTGTTTGATGATGAGAATGAAGGGACATCTGGCTTTTCATTTAATTGTATATAAATTATATAATAGCCATTGTATTAATTTGGCAAATGTAGGGCAATTATCGTAATTCATCATAATTACGCTAATTGATTGGGTACAGCCATTGTGAGGCACTTAAGCCACAAATCAATGTAATGGGCGGTTCGAAACAATCCATTCACGAAAACGTTTTTCTGAACGAATGGAATTCCTGTTTAGAAACTACTTATCCCACAATGCCACACAAACACTGTTGTCCAACCGTTGCACACCTAGCCGCCAACTGTGTGTTTTGATTGGTGTGGCTGCCACCGGACGGTTGTTAGAAAGAATTGCAGCAGATCTTCACCAGCAAGACACCGCTCATGCTTGTAGCTATAGAAATGTGATGGATTAGAAAATTATGTGCCTCGGTTGTCATCATGTTTCCCGGCGTTTTCTATGCATTGCTTGCGGGTTTTCTAGGCGCCGTCGCGTCGTCGTCGGCGAAGCTGTCTCTAGGAGCCGATTACCTAAAAGGTGTATGTGAAACCGGACTGAGGACGTGGGGAGAGCAGCGGAAATTTAGACAAGCGGACGAAACTACCGCTTGTGACTGGGTGAGGCATAGCCACAGTTTTAAGCGCTTGAATTATTCATACGATGGGATTCGGGTGTCTTTGAATAATGTAGGTATCACTGTGCCCGCCGAGTAATTTCTCAACGAAGCGGGAAGTTGGGAGGTTTCCAGTGTTGAGTTTAGCGCCTTTGGTTCTGGCTCGCGTGTTGAGCAGCATCACCGTCCGCGTCCTTCCCGGGACAGACGCATCATGTCGTGCTCGTGCGGTACCCGCGTGCCAGGACGACATTGCAGCCTTGTAACCTAGTGTTTTGGCATGTATCAGATATTTGTGTTATAAACTCACACCATAACCAAATACAGTTTGTTTAATTAGTCAAATCTGTCACGTGAATATCTCGTTTAAATACGCCACTTGCCTGCTTTGACTAAATGACCTTCAAGGCGGTCGGCACATATTTTTAACTGCCATAATTTCACGGTTGACTAAGAATTGAAATCTTCAATAGCTACATCAGATTTTGACAAACGATACCGACTGCAAAAGGGCCCTGACATCTCAAATACAGCCGTTAAACCGGCAGCAGCCAGTTCAATTTACACCAATGGAGTGCATCCCCTGACTGTTAAAACCTACAGTTCATACAGTTGCAGACATGCTCCACGGATGTGAATCTCCGTGACCGTTCCAGCCCGCATTATAATCTGTTAACCCCCGGCTCTCGTCTTGTTCCAGCTGCACATCCCATTGCGTCTTCTGTGCGGAGGCCTGTTGTTCACCTGCAACGCCGTTATGTGGACGTTTCTGGCCAAGGCCCTCAGGTACTCCTCCTCCTCCACCCGAACTACTGTGACCACCACAGCCTCCAACTTCATCTCCTCCGTGAGTATCTCTTTAATACCTTCACCTAGTAACAATATGTCACTTTACTACTATACTACTCAAATATTATAGCGCTGTATGGTTTTAGTTATACTCAGGTAACACAGTGCTGTGGCTTAATCTCTGTGAGTATATGAATACCTATAAACAACATATGTAACTAGTTTAGCACACTATAGTGCTACTTACACAATCCTCTGTGAGGATATAAACTACCTTTAACAATGTGCGGTATTGTAAAGTGCAGTACTTAGACTCTGGTAATGAGGCACTGTAGCATCAAGTACTCACACAGTACAGTTCCCACACACGTACAACCTCACATTCCCTCCTCGTGTAGTAAATATTTCATAACAGCTACAAATAGCAGCCCCATAGAGAGTGGTGTGTAACCTTAACTAAGAAACTTTGTGTCCATGGCACTTTCTGGCCTCTCTGTGGAGGGGAACTTACTGAATTTAATAATTTAGTCTTGGAATGTACCATTTTAAGTACATAATATGAACCGAAATTACATGTCTTTAATAGAATCCAGAAATGGGGATTCCAAACAAAACATTTAGCAGTTGATTCCAGAAGATATTTAAAAAAAAGTCTAATCACAGTCACAAGTATACACACACACAAACCCAAAACATGAATGACATTTTTACCATTTCAGCTGAATGTTTCTGACTAATAGCCACTGAATAATTAAGTACATTTATTTTTACTCAGGCATTTCTTGGCCAGCTAATCTTCGGGGAGACCCACATTACGTTGTGGTGGGTGGGGGTCTCCCTCACTTTCTCTGGCCTCCTGGTCCTGCAGAGAGCCTCTCCTCACGACGGGCAGAGAGTGGTCGCTAAGAAGAACGAGTGAACTGACACTCATACCAACAGCACAACTCACCGGGACGATTCGCTGGTGAAGAAGAGAGATAGGAAAGAAATAATGAAAAATAATAATAGTAACGCAATCTTTCTGATGATGTATCAAGCATTCCTGTTTCTTGGGTGAGTGGATGTGTAGGTCTTTGGGTAAAGATGGTCACTATCAGATAGCTCCCATTGAGGATAGTATTTTGAGTTTGACGGCAGTTGAAAGAGTCATCTGCCAGGCATGCACTCGTTCGTTCCCCATTGAAATGCTGAGCGACTTATTTCACAAAGCTTTATTTTATATCAACATGTATTTCGTAAGATAACGACACTCACTGTAAAGTCTCTCACCACTGCGTTGATGCATGATCAAGGTGATGTTTGAGCTGTTGAGTCTGTGATCCAACCAGAACAAGCCGTAGCTTGTTCATTTACCTATTCAAGGTTCTCAAAGATGATGACACACAGCTATGGCCGTACCGTGTCCCGTCAAGGATGTAACCTATCAAAGAGCGCCACTAGTTTGCAGGATTGTGTCGACATTTGTCCTTGCCTCGATGACAGATGTTTGCAATTTCCCTGAACCCAGATAAATCACACCAAAGTGTCCCAAAATGGTGATCAACTACTAGGATCCAGACGCCATCTATGATGGTCATGATATTAACTAATTCCATTTGAGCTGACCTTTTCGGACATAAAAATAAGAAGATTGCAACTGAACCTTATTTAAACAGTCTTTGTCGTTATCAGGGTTGGCACTAAATTGCCATCCTGATGAACCTTTGCCAGCAGCTTATTCCTCTGTAATCTCCTTAGTTTTACAGTGAAAACCTGATAAAAAACTAATCTTGCTCCTGGGGAAGGCAAATCTTGTGGCACAATCCTTCCTTCAGTGTCCCTGGAGAGGTGAAGAGGCTCCTGAACACTGACAGGCTACTGTTCCTGAGAACAGTAGCTTGTTTCTCTGCATGCTCGTCCTCCAACGATGATCTCCAATACTCCATAACACTGTGACGTGAAATATCGTGAGGCTCTTGGAGTCGGGAACAGCAACACTACAGCAAGAACAACGACAGCTGTGGAAGGGAGTTTGGCGTTCCCTGACAGCGATCACACTTTGCTGTTGTTTTCTGATACATATCAATCCTCATATGCATGCAACATTAAAATGGTAGCTATAACAACTGTAGCTATGAGGACTCCGTATCCAGCTGACGATCGCACACTATGACATCACTAGTCCTTCCAGCTGCAGCCTAGTCTGCAAGTTTCGTATTGTGTGATTGAAATACAATAGAGTACTTCCCTGGAAATGTGATTATATCTATGCTATTGAGCTATCTGTTCAGGAGACACTCGTGTTGATGTTTCTCCAGTTAATCAGATCTGGGACAAATACTATTTAAATCCTCACAAATACTCTTTGATCGTTTGCTTGTGCCTGATTGGTCCATGTCGTTGGATATACCAGGCAAGCTCAATTAAGCACAGATGGAAGTATTTGATAGGAATTAAAATACTATCGGTCTGCTGTTTCATCTGAGGTTTAAACCTGTGAAATCCACCTTTAGTTTAGAGGAGAAATCACTGGATTGAAGTATCATTTCATGAATATTCTCTTTATTTACACTTCATGCAAGAGTTGATTGTTTATCTATATGTAACCATATACTGTGTGGATATAAACTATTAAGATTAGACAAGGAAGCTTATATTATACATATAGTGACCTTTAAAGCTGTGTGTTTTCAAGATAATTCCAGCACAAGCAATCAAAGTAAAGCAAATGCTGTACATATACAGTTTACATTAACAAGAGCCAGAAATCAGTTAAACCTCAAATGGTTACTTAAAAAAATAAAATAAACACTCATTGTTACAAAATGCCTCAGTTATAGTGTTTGGTAAGGGGTCAAGTATCAGTAAATGTAAGGCAGATATTAACACTTGTAACAGCCATGTGTCTGCACACCCTACCAAGGGAAAACCAAGGTAGTGATGTGTATGCACTGATGGTCTGTCATATCTTATGTACAATGTTGGAAATTTACATTTGTAAGAGTGTAAATATTTTCTATCAACAGAAAGAACAAAAAAAAAAAACGTTTTATGGACATGTAATAAGTTGTCTCATACAAGTTTGAGATGCACAATGTTTGAATAATGATTGAATAAACACCTCATCAAGAATATTGTCACAGCCAGTCCTTTATTGCTGTGAGCTTGACAGCTTATTCACCAACTGACGGGGTTGTGTGGGAAGAGGGATTTATAAAGTATTTAGACACCAAGGCCACAAATCTGACAGTTATATCTGATGAGCTGCTGGCAAAATATTGCTCTTAACAAACTGTCAAAACATTGCGCAATCACAACCCGGAAAAAGACAAACGATTTGAGAAGACCTTTACATTTTATTCCATTTCCGTACGAAAGTAAACGAAACAGATATACTTTGCATTCAGAATAACATATTTCTTTAAATAGAAGCACATGGTGAATAGCTTCTTTCTTTTTTTACAGCAAATATTTGTATGTGCGTACACATACACTGAGGGAGACAGCAGTATGAGGAATGTGTTCAATAGGAATAGCTCAGGCAGATCAATTGATCTCATGTCCAAATCTCCTCACCCACCCACCGCTGTACTGAAAGTCACCTCAGAGAAAAGCATCTGCTAAATGTACACATCATAATCATTTCCCTTCTGTGTGAGTGTCTTAAACCACCCCCAACATCTACAAGCTGCATCAACCACATGAATCCCAGCTTGACTCCAGCATCACTCAACACAAAGATGGCAGCTAGCTAGCTGTCTTATCTCTATACGGTAAGATGGCAGCTAGCTAGCTGTCTTATCTCTCTATACGGTAAGATGGCAGCTAGCTAGCTGTCTTATCTCTCTATACGGTAAGATGGCAGCTAGCTAGCTGTCTTATCTCTATACGGTAAGATGGCAGCTAGCTAGCTGTCTTATCTCTATACGGTAAGATGGCAGCTAGCTAGCTGTCTTATCTCTCTATACGGTAAGATGGCAGCTAGCTAGCTGTCTTATCTCTCTATACGGTAAGATGGCAGCTAGCTAGCTGTCTTATCTCTATACGGTAAGATGGCAGCTAGCTAGCTGTCTTATCTCTATACGGTAAGATGGCAGCTAGCTAGCTGTCTTATCTCTCTATACGGTAAGATGGCAGCTAGCTAGCTGTCTTATCTCTCTATACGGTAAGATGGCAGCTAGCTAGCTGTCTTATCTCTATACGGTGAGGAGAAATGCCACGGACAGGAGAAGAGGTATTAAAGTACTTAGTTATGAAGGGAAAATCACATGGGTCTGTTCAATAATGCAGGATTTTACAAGGTAGAGGGCCATCTGTCCAATCAGATTGCAGCGTTGTGCTGATTATTAGTGTGCAGACATATTACGTCAGGGAGTGTCATGTCAGATTGGGACACAGAAACAGCATTTTGGATCGGAGTGACCGTGAGATCATGGAAATTGACATTTATTCTTCACATGTGGCACTTGAACTCAATTTGAGATCAGTACGTTTTACAGAAATATCTACACTACCTCTTAAAAGCAGCCTGACAGTTGATTTTACTTTCACTCATCTCAGGAACATGGATAGCAATTGTTTTCATTTTAAAATCAACAGAATTGGTCGAAACACATACAGAACACAGGAGCATGCATGTCTCGGCTCAGCACGGCACAATCAACATTTTCTTCCAAGACCTGTGACAATGATAGTCAGTTATTTCTTCAAAAAAAGTCAAGTCTTCCAGACAGCCACACAGAACCCCTTGACAATCAACATGGTACGCCCCATCCTAAAAAGAGCCAAACCATTCATGACATGCACGGGGAGGGGGGGGTTGAGATAAGAGTTAAGAAAATATCTCCTCTCTGTAAACCATAAATTTGGCAACATAAATGTTCTCAAGCTGACAAGAATGAAGTCCTTCTATTTCTTTGTCAAAAACACATCACACTCCTTCTGTCCATAGTAAGGCTGGTGAACACACAGGGTCTACTGTGGGATCATCCTCGCGGAAAAAATGAGTTTTTTTTCCGGACATAAATGCTTCCGTGATCAGTCCTATCTGTGCCTGTCTACGAAGCCTGGCCACCTACGACTGTAGTGTTGCTCCCCACATTGACATTCTCTTCTGGCTTGCCCTTTCCAGGCCTCGATGCACATATTTTTCATCGGGCTGAGTCAGTTCTACAAGTCGCCCAGTCCCTTTGATACAGAACCAAAAAGCAAGCCTCAACTATCGATCATTCACAGATATACCAGCCAGACTCGAGTCACACAGTGTGCTGCAGAGCTCACAGTTAGAACCATGTTGAGCTCAATTGTCAGGCTGGTACAACCAACAGGGCTACTGACTAGCTGGCTTGTGGACAGGTTCCGGCCAAGCCTGGCTGGGTTCTAAATGGATTCTGGCTGGGTTCTGAACTCCTGAACAAGTTCTGGTCGGGCCTGGTTGGGTTCGGGCTATCAGATCAGACAGGATAATGCTTCTACCACAAATGGTAGCGTTAAGGCAGAGCTGCAAAACTATTTATTTACTAACTGTAACTAACAGCCAACTGACTACTTTACTGAAGCAAATCAACTGCAGTGTGTCGGCTAAATACTCTGCTATCGCTCAAATCTAACATTGGGCATTTACTATTTACTACGGACTACAGGCTGACAGCAAGGTGTTACACAATTTACATGACGAAAAACTGATCATGTACCGCTTGCTTTCCTCGGAAGACAAAATCTTACGTTTCCGAGCTTTGCTTTAAACTGGAGAAACGTTGATTTCTGCCCCTGTGATGATGATGTAGAGTCCTCGAAACAGGAAGTGACTTATGTACAGGGAATACTTTAGGTTTAGTGTGTCTCCACAGAGCAGGATCCTGGCCTGTCTGCCAGTGCTTTCACAGTCATACCTCCTGAAGGTGAGAAACGTTGTGAGTAAAATGGTTGTAAACAGAAAAAAGTTAGAATTCCACATGGCTATCACGAGTCATCCTCAAGCCAAAAAATAGGAAGAAGGCAAAAAAAAAGTGACAAGATTTTTTTTTAAGGTTTTCTTTTTTTTTTTTTTAACAAGCAAAATG
The DNA here is from genome assembly GCA_023658055.1 of Thaleichthys pacificus. NCBI lineage: Eukaryota > Metazoa > Chordata > Actinopteri > Osmeriformes > Osmeridae > Thaleichthys > Thaleichthys pacificus. The sequence goes on along the minus strand of CM042861.1, from coordinate 14,436,871 downwards.
CCAACCAGACAGTTCAATCAAGAGCACCCTGGAAATTTAAAATGATCCAAATCACAAAAAAGTAGAAAATGGAGTTGTCAGATAAAGAGTTTATGCTTGGTGAAATCCAGGAAGACTTGTACGCATCATCAGTCCGCGCCCACCCAAGCAGCGGCTGACCGTGTGCACAGAACACACACACCGAGCTTAGCTTCCGAACCTCAGACGATGTACTGCGATGGGTCCGACTTCCCGTGGTCCGGGGTAGCGAAGGGGCTGAGCCACGCTATAGAGAAGGGATGACCAAACACCACCTTCAGATTCATCCACTTGGTCTTTTTAGCCCATTTCCTCTCCTCCTTCTTCAGCTGCTCAATGCCCTGTACGGAAAACACCAGCTATGAACTGAGGGGGTAACTAATGATATCCAGCACATCTTGTGTTGTATGTGTGTGTGTGTGTAGTGAGTGTGTGTGTTTGAGTGTGAATGCGTGTGTGTAAGTGCGTGTGTGTGTGTGTTTGAGTGTGAATGCGTGTGTGTGTGGTTGAGCGGTTGCCGAGGCGAGGAGTCGTGTCCACTCACCGTCTCGTCGGTGCAGATGGAGTGGACCTGAGTTCCGAACATGACGGAGGTGAAGATGAGGAAGAGGAGGCCCTCAAAGCACAGGAGGATGAGGAGGATTACGGTTGCCGGAGGAGAGAAGGAGCTGCACTCTGGGAACGGAGAGGAGAGAGGAGGGGAGGAGAGAGGAGGAGAGAGGTAGGGAAGGAGAAGTGGACAGGAGGAGAGGAGAGGCGAATGGATAGGAGAAGGGTTGGGAGGAGAGGAGAAGGGGATGGCAAGGAACAAGCTTTAGACGGGAGGGGGGGATGATCCAACCTAAAACGCCACAGAATCAAGCAAACAGCACGCGTGTCCACGCATCACAGATCCCGAGCCCAGTCGGACCACAGCCAGCCTGCCACTTACTCGTCCAGTCTTCCTCGAAGCAGAAGATGAAATGGAAGGCGACCATGACGAGAGAGTGGAGGGATATCAGCGCAATGTACATCTGAGAGGGAGAGAGAGAGATAATTTTGTGAAATAAGTCATTTGAGTCTGAGTTCAAATGCGTTACGGACACCTGAATAGTAAATAAGAAAAAGAACGTCTGCTAAATTATTTAAATTAATCAAGCAGCGATGTTCTTGATGTTGTGACAGGAGTGAGAACTTGTGTCTGCTGAAGGATGCTGGCAAATCTATGAACTCAGCAACTCACAGTGAAAAGTACAAAGTATTTCTGGTTGCTCTCCCCAACGCAGTTGTTCACCCAGGGGCAGTGGTGGTCCATCTTCTTAATGCAGCGTTTACATACACTGAGAAGGGAACACACACACACACACACACATTAGTATGCATGAAAAGAGAACATGAAAGCAAAAGAGAGCCACAGATGGCGGGGGCCTGACAGATATAGGTCACATCCTGACCTACACAGTGCTTCCTCTGGGAGAAGAAAGATTAGGCAGAATGCATACCTAAATAACAGTGAATTAAAGCACGCCCACACACACACACCAAAAAAACATCCACACTCACCTCCAAACACACAAGCTTCCACTTCAAAACACACACACACACAATCACCCCCAAAACACACACATGTTCACCCCCAAAACACACACACGGCTTTAGAACACACTCTAAATGCAGCTGTCGAAACAGTGACAGATGACAAATCTGACATTGATGGAGGTGAGAGCTAGAAAGGACCCACTGATCAGGGCTGGTTTGGCTGGTTCTATTGGACAGAGTCACAAGAAAGATGTACGTACCGTTTGACTGAGCTAGCGAGCAGAATGATAACCCAACCTTTCCCCCCCCCCTCACCCTAAATCATCTAGCAATCAATACTGGAGTCAAACACAGTGCTGTCCTATTACCAGACTGTCATAGAAGTTGAAAACAAATCAATAATACCCATGCCTGGGAGCCTGTATTTGATCAGACCGGAACACAGTACCACCCAAAATGTATATATACACCCAGTATATACACAGGCTTTTTAGATGTTGTTGTCGGCATCGTCGGTTTTTGCCACTCGTCCTGAAGGCAAATCCCTTTTCAATTCATCTCATTTGTGTTTGCTCTTTTCACCTGTCCAAGTGCCACTGAAGGTGCCCAGGTGGGAGGGCTTGTTAGCTAGTTGCTGTCTAGAGGGGCCTTCAGCTGAGAGGCAGCAAGAGTGTAAAACACGTCACAGAGAACTCTGGAACAAACAGAAATATTCCCAGAGGCTCTGCCTCGCCTACTCTCTGGGTCTGCCTCCATTAGACTCTGCCTCTGCCTGTCCTAGACTCTTCCTCTCCTAGGTTCTGCCTCCGCTAGGCTCTGCGCCTCCACCCTGCAGTAGCACTGATGTTTACACTGATGGAGTCAGATGGCTGAGCGGTGAGGGAGTCGGGCTAGTAATCTGAAGGTTGCCAGATCGATTCCCGGCCGTGCCAAATGACGTTGTGTCCTTGGGCAAGGCACTTCACCCTACTTGCCTCGGGGGGGAATGTCCCTGTACTTACTGTAAGTCGCTCTGGATAAGAGCGTCTGCTAAATGACTAAATGTAAATGTTTACCTGCAGTGATGGGCTGTGTCTGGGTGTTTACCTGCAGTGATGGGCTGTGTCTGGGTGTTTACCTGCAGTGGAGGGCTGTGTCTGGGTGTTTACCTGCAGTGGAGGGCTGTGTCTGGGTGTTTACCTGCAGTGATGGGCTGTGTCTGGGTGTTTACCTGCAGTGGAGGGCTGTGTCTGGGTGTTTACCTGCAGTGGAGGGCTGTGTCTGGGTGTTTACCTGCAGTGGAGGGCTGTGTCTGGGTGTTTACCTGCAGTGATGGGCTGTGTCTGGGTGTTTACCTGCAGTGGAGGGCTGTGTCTGGGTGTTTACCTGCAGTGATGGGCTGTGTCTGGGTGTTTACCTGCAGTGATGGGCTCGGTCAGGTTTGATGCTGCAGCACTTTGGACACTTGTAAACCACCTGACCAGGCTTCAGCTGAAGACTCTCAATAAACTCCTTGGTGGCGTTGCCCTTAGGAACGGCTCCCTGGGGAGAGGGGAGGGGGGGGGGGGGGGGGGGTTCAGGACAGAAGGCCTTGAGTCACTCAAACGATCAAACAAAAATCAGATTTTCTAATATTGAAGTAACATCGATAATTCATATTCCCTCACACAACTATGAGAGTGCATGCTCTTGCTGTCGAGAGAGCTTTTCGGGGGTTTATTAAGAACGAAATGACAGACATTCTCCACAGACTGACAACCTGACGGAGGAGCGGAGAGAGATAGGACCGAAGAGGCTCACCGGGTCTGTGCACATGGCCCGGGCGTGAGAGGCCAGGGCGAGGAAGGCCAGGGTGTTGAACAGCGCCCCGTTGAACAGGCTGTACAGCACGCTCTTGGCAGGAAGCAGCATGACAAACACCACCACGAACTCCGCGTAGAAGACGAGCATCCAGGTGATGATGCCGCACACCATGCCACAGCCGTCGCGGATGAACCACATGGTGTTGGAGCGGGGCCGCAGGGGAGGAGGGGAGCAGTGCTCGGGCCTCAGGTAGCCTGCTTGCCTCTCGATGTCCCTGCTGCGATGGCCCGGACTCTTCATCCTACCACCACAACCCCACCCTCATGCTGGGGAGGTGGGGGGGGGGGGAATAGGCAGGGAGAGAGGGGGGGAAGTGGGAGGGGAGGGAGATGTGGGGAGGGAAAGAGAGAGATTCATCAAGTCAATTATAAAAAAAATTCTGGTTAACGTATCACAATTAGATGAAAGATGAAAGGAGGGGAGAAGTAATTTATTTCTCTTTTTCAGGGATTATTTATACAAAATGTACCAAAAAAAATTGTTTGCTGGGTCCAGCTGTTGTGAATCCCAAAAACCACAAAGGTTTTCCCTTAAATTCAGTTAAAATAAGAGGTCAGGATTTACTCCATTAATGTGGCCAATTTCATAGGATCTGCAGTATAATCTCCCATGTATTTCCGCTAATTAGGATTAACCTACTATTGTAGCCCCAGACCAGGGTAGCCATATCATCACAGTACACATAAGCCAAATCTGGAGCTTATCGACCAACACATTTCTATAAATCTGCCAACCCACCGTGAGTAAATCTGAGCTGGCCATATTTGAACACAGTGTGTTAGTCATCCTAAATATCTCCCCCAACTCTCTGTTGCCATACATCTCTGGTGAGAAACACGCCACAGAGTCAATAGACTTCAGCTATTATCTACTCCATCAATGACCTTCTGTGGTGGACAACTGGTGAGGTGTATTGAGACCGAAGGATTCCTGTTAGACTCAATGGAACTGATTGACTATAGTTAAGTCTCCCTGCCTCACAGAACAGGCGTTATCTGACCGATCTCTCAATACAGAGAAGCCTAGATGACAATACTAAGACAATACTTGGATCTCCAGCAGTACAGTATCTGTAGTAGACAAGTATAACTTGTCAAACAGACTTGTTAGAGATTAACGACCAGCTAAAGGAATTGCATCACACTTAGCTAAATCACACTTAATATCTAACTTTAGCAATATAACTTAAAATGAAGCTTCTGACCACAATATAACAGAGCTGTTTAAGAAATGACTCGTGCGAGATGTCCAGCCAATTGAAAGCGTCCATGAGTTATTTTGTATATGGACAGATAACATCAATCCATGAGAATGCAGGAGAAATTAATCTAAACATACGGAGTCCACAACAACAGAACAGGCAATTAACAGACCGGCGAGAAATAGGTTCATAACATTAGCTGGCATTCCTCGACGTCTCGCCCTTCTGAATATGGATGTGTTTACCCCACAAGCTCCATCAGAAATACATTATGAGTGACGCACTCTCTCTACATTTATGATGGGTTTCGGTACAAGGAAGTAGGCAGGTGTAGCATACCTTGGAGAAATGTCAATGAAGGATTGGTGGGTGTACAGTGTTAGCAAGATAGCCTAATTTGACAGGGAAAATACGGTCTACGGTGTCAAACATCTGTCCAGAATAGCCCCCCTTAAACCCTTTTCAATCAGACTGGATTAACTACCCTCGTGTAATAAACGTCTTAAACAGATGTTTAAACGAGAAAGAAAAAAAGATTTAACGCCCGGGAATTGGCTGGTTGCCACTTCTTGACAGCGATAATGCCAAAACGATCAGTTTAGCTAACTAGCTAGCTAGATCATGTCTGCCTACCGCAGAATCTGATCACGGTCTTTCGGCCAGTCTTTGCTAATACAGTAGTACTATGGGTGGTACTTCCTAGCCAGTAGTAGTGGTGGTGGTAATATTAGCCAACTCAGCTAGCTAGCCCTCTAGCCATCAATGATTCGTGGCTAGTACTACAAGATGTGGGTAAACTTACCTCTTCTTCCTCACCTGACCGAACAATCGATTGAAAGTCCTTTCTGAATGTCAAACAATCGTGGGAGGAAAAACCCCGCAACCTTGTGTCTTAAAAGGTAAAGACGCTACAGACCGATACTAGTTGGCTGCACACCCTACCTCTGCCTCTCCTACTTAGGACGAGGCACGCTTGTTTTCTTGCTGTGAAGTGACTAGGTTTTGATCGATTAAGTAGTTTATTTATAGGGAAATCACCGCTGGTTATGCGGGACTATCAATCGTTACTGCTCGATCACCCGCCTTGAGAGCTCTAGAAAACAGAGGGGTGACAAACCAACCAGGAAGTGTCCAGCTTTCAACGCAAAGCAATGCGCAAGTTTATTCGCCGATTGAGCCCAAGCCAGTCTTCACCTGCAGCACTAGGATCAGGCGTCTCCACCTTTGGCCAATTAAATACATAATTTAAATGTCTATCGCCGATCCAGGGTCTGCGTTGAGGTTAACATCGCGCACAGCATTTCTGTAATTTTTTTCCCTCGCCCACTTTTCAATGAAATACAATAGCTTGAGTTCTTGATTGATATAGCTCTAGATATATGGGTTTAGTTGATCTGAAAATGATTAGCTATTTTTTAACAGGTTATCTTGGCGAGTTATAAACGTTAAGCACAAACACATTTACGATGATCAACAGCTAATTAACCTTTTTACACACAATCTGTGGAATTTCATGTGTGCAAATAGCTGATGAATAAACCATCTGGATTGACACAAGAGCGCATGTTGATGATGTAGGCTGCTGGGACGCACGTGGTACCGGTAGTGTGTGGCAGCACCAGCATGGCAACTGTTCAAGTCAGTGAAGCCGAAAAGGTGTACATTTTGCATGGCATACGGGTAGGTTTCATTTCTAATATGTATTGCTTGATTATGGCATTCAAAGGAAGTACTAAACCGGATTTAATGAAGATATATAACCCGTTAGCTCTGTTGTATTGATGCAGCCCAGTTAGCCAGCAGGCTAACCTGTAGCACGCTTAAGTTAGCTAGCGCTAGCTATGTTGTGTTTTGGTTGACGTGTTTTTCTCCAGGATGACTTGCGAGTGGATGGACGAGGCTGCGAAGACTACCGACACATGGAGATAGAGACGGACGTGGTGTCAAACACAGATGGCTCAGCCAAAGTCACACTGGTAAACACGGCCAGCCGAGATGGCTCACTAGCAATACACTGAACCGGCGCTTTGGATAACAGCGTCTGCTAAACGAATATCATGTCAAATAAATACGAACTACTTTTTTTTAGCAAACATCTGTACCCTGTCCCACCACCTATCATTCAACTGCGTTGGATTTATTGCAAACATGACGAACTAAATCCGGCGTGTGTCTTGCAGGGTCACACAGCCGTACTAGTCGGAGTCAAAGCTGAAATAGGAAAACCCAGGTCTACGGTACCAGACGAGGGCTACCTGGAGTTCTTTGTTGACTGGTAAGCACTACGTCTGCAACATGGACTTAAGTTAGTCTGATGAAACACTCTTTCCAGAACATTCGATCAAAACAGTAAATATGGATACAACCATACAACCAATCTCATGGCTTAAAAGTTATTTTTCATGTTCTTGTGTCTTTCTCACCCCCCCCCCCCCCACCCCCCTCAGCTCTGCGAATGCCACCCCAGAGTTCGAAGGTCGAGGCGGAGAGGAGATGGGTACTGACCTGAGTAACACCCTGTACAAGGTGTTCAACAACAGACGCAGCGTCGACCTGAAGAAGCTGTGCATCAGCGCAGGAGAGCACTGCTGGGTGCTCTACGTGGACGTACTGGTAGGTCAGTCTGCGTTTGGGCGTGAATGTTTCGTCACCCTGGGTGGCCCAGGTGGGAGGTTCCTCATCAAATTGTTTTTTTCATTTGTACAGCCTGTATAGGCCTTCACATACGCCCGTAGAGCTGCCCCTCAACCAACCTTAATCCGTTAGAAGACAAGGAAAAACTCCCAGTAAAACTAATTGAGAAAAAAAAAGTTCTAAACCTTGTGAGGATCAGTTCAGTGAGGGCTCCCCTCCTCCAGAGACGGTTGGTGGCAGAGAGGTGCAGACCAGAGGCTGAACACAGCCATGCATCAACAGTAGAGAATAGAAATGTGCAAATGGGAGTTCAGCCAGGCTCAGCCACCTCACTGATAGTCAGGTGGCTGAGCGGTTAGGGAATCAGGCTAGTAATCAGAATGTTGCCGGTTCGATTCCCGGCCGTGCGAAATGACGTTGTGTCCTTGGGCAAGGCACTTCACCCTACTTGCCTCGGGGGGGAATGTCCCTGTACTCACTGTAAGTCGCTCTGGATAAGAGCGTCTGATAAATGTAAATGGATGTTGATACACTGATATCCAGAGTTCCAATTCAGTGCTCTGGACCATCTATGGACCCTCAACCTGATATACTAATTGTAAGCTTTTTTTCTTCCCCGCCTAGCTCCTTCAGTGTGATGGAAACTTATTTGATGGCATTTCTGTGGCTATTAAGGCAGCCCTGTTTAACACAAGGTAAGGTTCTAGCAATGGTTACCCTATGCACACTAGGTTGTTAACGTAACACATTTCCTTGTTGGAGAAAAAAATTCGTAGGTAAACCTTCTTTACGTAACTTTACCCAACAAAGATAATTACTTAGGTTTGAGTTTAGTTCTTTACGTAACCCTACTTTTAACTTCTTTTACGTAAAACGACATGCAGTGATGACTTGCCTGTTACAGGACTCTCGACACCCATGTTTACATTACATCTTCTGCTAACATATTCGAGCAAAGATGCTGATGACGCTATATGGTAAACAGCCTGCCTCAGGCTTGTTTATGACCTGCTCGCTCAGCAGAACAGAGGCATCCACCCGAGCGAGCCAATCGCTGAGCTCTCCCTCTCGTCCCTCCCAACAGACTTGCCAGAGTGCACCTGTCAGAGGACGAGGAAGGGGGGAAGGAGATCGAGTTGTCGGACGACCCGTACGACTGCGTGAGGCTGGACGTGGAGAATGTGCCGTGCATCGTCACCTTGTGCAAGGTGAGGCAGCTCTCTGTGCACAGTGAGGCAGCTGTTGCTGAACGTGCTGACAGAGGACACAAGCACAGCTGTCACAGTAACCCGCTGACGTGTGTGTGTGTGGGGACGTAGGTTTGTTTGTCATTTGTCATATTTACTCCTGTTTTTTCACACATTTGTGTGACTGCGTGTGACTGCGTGTGTGACTGTTTGTGTGTGTGTGTGACTGCGTGTGTGTGTGTGACTGCGTGTGTGACTGCGTGTGTGTGTGACTGCATGTGCTCGTCTGTCTAGGTGGGCCACAGGCACGTGGTGGACGCCACTCTGCAGGAGAAGGCCTGCTCTGTCGCCAGCCTCATCATCTCCGTCACGCACAGGGGCACGGTCACCTGCGTCCGCAAGCTGGGGGGAGGGAGCCTGGACCCTGAGAGCATATTTGAGATGACTGAGGTGAGTGCCAAGGCGTCGTATACTTGACTCTAAGTACGTCGTCGAGTGCGTACTTTGTTCCCGTCTCCTCTGGGCTTGAGTGTACGAGTACGCAACGTGTTACACCAGCAGGAACTGTGGGGCAGTAAAGCAAAGATCCTCTGGTGTCCTGCGAGATGGAAACAGGAAACGGAGAAGTAGTTGTACATAATGGTGGTGAACTTAAGAAGTTGGCGCTGCTGTTTTTGTTGTCTTAAGATGGTGACAACACCTCTGTCACCATGTTTATTGTTGAAAGTAGAAAGAAAAAATTGAAAGTAGTTTTGGACATCTTTCCGATCAGTTACAAAATGTTTGTGTTGCTGAACTGCCTCCTAGCGGACATCAAACATCCGTTTAGACCGAAAGTAGGCAGTGGGGTATGTGAGCAATGCTGCTTGAGTAGGAACAATCGCACACGTTTGAGTGTGGAGTACATCGAGGCCTTGGAGGGTTTCAACAGGCTCCTCCTACTCTCTCTGAAGTCTCACCACCTTAGAGAGACATGCAGCTCAGGAACAAACCTTGTTTCCTCTACAGTCTAGGGAATTCGAAGAAATGTAGTTTGCCTCCCCTTTTGTAAAACAAAGCAAAATAACGTGTGTGACTCCATTTGGTACTTGTGTTATGTTTTGTGTGTAGAAACTCTTAACGTGTGTGTGTGTGTGTGTGTGTTCAGACGGGGAAGCGGGTGGGGAAGGCCCTCCACGCCCCCCTGATGGAGCTGCTGAACAGCGAGGAGAGGCTGGGAAGCAGGAGACAGAAGGTCGGCTTCCTCGGCTGAAACCGGATGTTTGTTTTGCATTTTTCTAATAAATCACCTTTTGTACAGTCTGTTTGGTCTTCGGTGTAAGAGTGTGGTTATTGCTGACGTCTGAAACGGGGAGAAAATACATGTTTGCACAAAGTGGCTTCTTCAAGATGACCAAGTGGTGTATACCCACTGTTATGAGTCTTGTGTTGGGACAGTGAGAGGCTTGGCCTGGGCCTGGTCCTGTGAGAGGAGGTCCAGGGAGCAGATGTGGGGCGGAGTTGTGTCTTCTCTGGCTGTGGAGACAAACAGGCCCAAAACAAGCCCTCCTCCCTGCACAAGCCCTCCTCCCTGCACAAGCCCTCCTCCCTGCACAAGCCCTCCTCCCTGCACAAGCCCTCCTCCCTGCACAAGCCCTCCTCCCTGCACAAGCCCACCTCCCTCTCTTCCTCCTAAAGTCAAAGCTACCAGTCAAGACGCCAACCTGAGCTAGGTCTTGAGATTGAAAGATGCGATACGTGAATGGTTTGAATTGCGCTCCCTACAAACTATATGGTGTTACGTGATGCATGATTTCAACAATAGTTGAAGTTTAATTCAGCGCTAGCCTTTTCAAGCCTGTTTTAAACTGAAAGAAGTAGCCTATAATGTAATAAAGATATATAAAACGACAAAATGAAGTATTGGTTAAAGACATTAAGAAATTAAGTGAGAGGAACAGTTTGTGAAAGAGACTAGGCAAGGACTGCATCGTTTTTGATGGACTTGGCATCTGCTTTGACCATTTCCCATAATAATAGTGGCCATTGGATTGAAAATCTTCCACACCATCGTTTTACGGTTCAGGTGGTTCAAGTCTCAAACCTGCCGGCTAGGATTTTAAATTCAACTGTTCAATCAGAATGAAAAATACAGCCTACACAAGATAATCCATTCGAATTCATATGGAATTTATTCTAAAATCTGTCATGGCAAATACAGTTTAGTTTCACAAACAAAGAAAACATTTGCAGATACCAAAAAGAGCACAAGACAAAACACTGCCATTTAAAATCACTTAGTGTCAATAAAAAGTACTCTGCTACAGCACAATACATCCATTTCAAGGAAATACAAACAAAATCACTCCAGGAAAACACTCACTAACATGAAGTAGGTAGGCTAGTGAAGTGAAGCTATACAAAACATACCATTGTACATTAAAAAAAAATAGACCAGGTATCTAAAAACAGAAATGTGGCAGTGTTTACTTATAAAAACTGCAGTTAATCGTCCTGATGCAGTAGATGTGTCCCTGAGTCACCATAAGGCACTGCAGCCTCTTTTCCTCTCGCCAGACACCGCTTGACACTCTTTGAAAACATGTCATCAGTGCTGGACTGAGGTTGCCTTGCAATAACAAAACCAGTGGAAACGTTCCCAAAAAATGCTTAATCCCACCCACTCGACCCTCCAGTCCCTCATCCTTTCAAATACTAACGTATTTGAAGAGTGTAGAGTATTTGAAAGGATACCAACTGCCGTTTGGTTCTGATCCGCAGTGAGCCGGTGGGAGGTGAATGAGTAACAGCGTTCCATTTCCCCCCCCTCCCCCAAACCGTCACGCTACATCGAGTCCTCCCAGTCCGAGTCCTGGCCAGTCCACCGCTGGTTCTGGTTGCAATTCCGCCGACAGACGGATCTTGTTTCTATCCCCGGTGTTCTTGAACGTGTACAGCTCATTGTCCACCATCCTGCGGTCCTCAAACCCCAGGCTGTCCTGACGCCCTATGGGGGTCCTGGGCCTGGGAGGGTGAAAGCTCTCAGCCGGGTCCAGGAAGGGTCTGTAAATGTCTTTCTCCGTCCGATGGTCGAGCTCCTGCTCTGGGCTGGTCTCTAGGATCACCGGGGGTATGTCGACCTGACCTGTGAAAGTCCGGTAGGAGTCCACAGGTATTCCATGGATGTGTTCCTGGATGTTTTCCATGTAACCTTTGGTCCTGAAGCAGGTGTCCGTAGACCATGCTCTCGTCGATGGAGGCGTAGACGTGGGAATCGTTGTCGGCGCGGGTTTTAGGAAACATCCCGTCGCCAGGGAGGAAGATGTTGCCTTTCCCGATGTAGATGGACGGCTCTTTAATCATAGTCCTCCTTTTCCTGGTAAAACAAGATTTTATTGGGTTTCTATCAAAAGGATAACACTATTATTATAAAATGCTTTGAGGCAGAATATATCCAAGGCTGTTTGTTTACCTCACAAACATCAGGAGTTACAGCCATGAATGATTAAAAAAAAACAGGGGCTGACACAACAACTTACCACCAACGATGTAAACATCTCAGATTAGACATGATGACATGAACCTACTACGAAGATTACATAAATGTACATCGCCTCAAGAAAATGATATCCGGTTATGTTTGAACTGACGCAGGTGTACGTACTTGATCACCAGGCAGATCACAGCCAGGGCTATGAGGAGGAACAGCAGAGCTCCTACAGCACCCAGAATGATGCTGAGGAGGACACCTACAAAGAAGCAACAGGATATGAGTATGCACACGCACACAGGTATCATACTTCATCATCAGTCTCCATGACGGCCAACAGCGAGTCCCCCGGTCCTGTCCTACATCTATAAAGTTGAACAATGGATTTTGGTGTTTCAAAACCTGTTTTTGTCCTATATTTTCACTGTGTGAAGATTAGATTATTTTATTCTTTTTTTTCTAAAAGGTTGAAATATTATTTTCGAAAAAAGAGTTGCTCACTGCTCTTCTTCTGCACCGTGACCCTGGAGAGCACGCTGAACTGTCCGTCCTTGATCAGGCAGTTGGTCATGTTGAGGTAGAAGCTCCCAGGAACCAGCAGCTTGCTGGCCGCTGCCTCGTCCTCCCTGCGGCTCAGCATTTCCTCCAGAGACCCCAGGGTCTGCACCTAAGGAGTCAGATGGCTGAGCGGTTAGGGAATTGGGCTATTAATCAGAAGGTTGCCGGTTTGATTCCTGGCCGTGACATTTTATGTTGTGTCCTTGGGCAAGGCACTTCACCCTACTTGCCTTGGGGGGAATGTCCCTGTACTTACTGTAAGTCGCTCTGGATAAGAGCGTCTGCTAAATGACTAAATGTAATGAAGGCAGGGTATGTAAGGTTGTTGAGACGCACTTTTTGTCCTATTTGCTGAACTCAACTTCACATCATGACAGCGGAAAATACATCTAAAAGGTTTGACAGTAACAATTATAAGAATCAAATAACTGGGCGTCACAGGAAGTGTAATGACACGACCAATCATTTAGTTCAAACAAAACGTTGAAATGTTTTAATTTTTTTACAGCACAAGGGGGGGATTTGAAGATTGAGAGTTGACCTCTCAATCTGCATTCAAACGCTCTAACCGCCGAGCTGCAGTCTCACCTTGATGCAGGTGTGCGACTCCTCGCACTTGGGCTGGCTGATGTTGATGAAGCGCAGGTCGGCCTCGTACTGGTCGGGCAGGAAGACGATCCAGGTGACGGTGGAGGAGGGGGACATGCCACCGGGCCAGTTGGGGGTGGCGAGGAAGGCAGGGTCGCCCACCCTGGGGCTGACTGAGTATATGATGCTGTCTGGGATTGCGGGGAAGGAAGGAATCGCTTATCAAACCTGCTCATGTGGATTTAACACCCGGAGGATAGTTTAACATGTCTTTAAACGTGTCTTTCCGTTGCATATTTTGGACATACTGTACATACTCCCCTACTGAACATACTACACGCTGTACATACTGTAATTTGTAGACTTAGATTCGCAGTACTGTATATCAATTCTATTCTTTTTGGCTTTGTACCTGTACTCTCAATGACAATAGCGTTGAAGCTAATAGTTCAGTGTAAACATGAAGTCTGTCACTGCCCTCTTGTGGCTTGTGAGGAAAGTACAGGATTACAGCGTTTCCATGGGCAGATTCAGACAACAATTTACTGCCCAAGCACTTTAGGGACTATATATATATCTGTGATTATAGATTATAGATTACAGATTTTAGATTACAGATTACAATACATCCAGAATACGTCCGCCAAACCTCCCCCTGACCTGATGCACGCATGTTCCAACAGACGGCCAACACACCTGAGATTTCCTCGGTGAAGGTGGCGTTAAGCAGCGGCCTGCGTGCCAGGCTGAGGTCCTTGGACGAGGCAGTGACGGTCACACTGGAGCGGACCTGGACTTTACTGATGATGCCTCCGGGGCAGAAGTGGCCCATGGACACCCCGTGCTTCTCGGTCAACAAGAGGGAGACGGTGCCGTTACACTCCTGCCCTGGTAATGAATGCCGGAGGGTTCCTCCGGGAGACTGCAACCCCACGGTGCCTTTGACCGGGACCTGGAGGTCCCAGCTGACGCTCTGGAGGGGGATGGGGAGGCAGGTGTCCAGGCCAGGTATAGCGAGGACCACGTCAGGACACAGTGACCTGGCCTTGCACACTGGAACACAGCGAGGAGAGAGGGGGTTTCGGAGATGTCAACTGAGGCGCGAAGCGAAAAGGATCGGACTCTCCTAGTCGAGGGTCGACCGTCAAGAGGCAAATTTTCAATACGAGTCCCACAATCAAGGTGAACGTCGAGTCAAAAAAGAAGGAACATTTGTTATGTGTTGTAATCGACACAAAGGGATGATGGATATGGTACCTATGGTTTCGGTGGCTGTCAGAAACAGATCTTCACTGGGGCAGTCGAGAAAGGACAGGCTGGCTTTCGTCCCTGAGGTAATGGTGATATTCTTTGAGACTACAGAATCCTTACTCATCTCACAGTAGGGATCCGAGCCCCTCTTGGCAATGCTGAGAGTCAGACCTCTCTTCTGCGTCAAATCCACCGTGCACAGAACTACAAGGGACACAAGAAGCCAAACAGAAACTTGATAAGGAACTACTGTCATCCTAGTATTTAGTTGTTGTTTTTAACTCTTATCACGACACAAACATCGCCTGACGTGACACAAAACTCGGACAAAAACAATCGGAGAAACGCCAATCGCGGCCTACCTGGGTGTCCACTCCTCATCACAGAGATCCTGAAGCTCAGTCTCAGGCCCTGTACCGTGCGGTTGGTCTCGCAGTTCTGCAGGGTCATGGCGAAGTTGCCTTGGCGATGAGCAGGCTGGGGGTCCATCAGGGCGGTCCTGTCGGGAGTCTTCTTGCCCTCCGTCAGGTACTCCACGCCCACCTGGGGGTTTTAATTGAAATGTGTATTTTGGGGCATTTTTTATGTGTTTTTTTGGAAGTGTGACAGGAAAGACAGAGAGACAGAGAGACAGAGAGACAGAGAGAGAGAGAGAGAGAGAGAGACAGACAGAGAGAGAGAGAGACAAAGAGATGGAAGACATGCAGCAAAAGGCCAAGGCGGGAAGGCTTCAGCCTACATGGTACAAGCACTTATCAGGTGAGCTACCGGGGCGAGCCACCCACCTGGTTCTTGAGGCACTGTGGCGAGGTGGCGTCCGGGAAGATGATGGTGTAGTTGTGCATTCCTGGAACCAGGAAGTCCCAGCTCATCTTCTGCTGACTCGGGAAGTCCTTGGGATAGTTGGCTGAGATGAAGTCCGTGTTGGACACACCGCGAGGAAGAGCTACTTGGATCGTGGCTAGCACTGAAAGGAGAGAGAGCGAGAGGGGGGGGAGAGAGAGCGAGATAGGGAGGGGGAGAGAGAGAGCGAGAGAGAGAGAGAAAGTAAGGAACAGAGTTTAATAAATAATTGAGTGTCAGAATGAAGGGGCTGCAAAGGCTTTTTACAGAGAAACCTTTGATTACGTGAACCAAGCTGGGATGTTAATTCACATAACTACACCAATTCATGCTCTTCCATGACTGCCGGGAACACTGCTGACAGCAGCGCCTAAATGCTCTCTGGTTATTTCACAGCTCACAGTCGAGTACTTACCATCAGTCTGAGGCCCAACAGAGACCTTGAAGTCCACAGGCTCCAGTTTCCTGTCCCCAGGGACTTCCAGGGACACACGGCCCTTGTACAGCACCTGGGTCACGTTTTACATTACACTGTTATTCATTTAGCAGACACTTCTATCCAACGCGGCGTGAAAATAGTGCATGTAGAATAGTGCAGCAGAAGATCATGGATCAGAAGTGAGTAATATATATACGTTATTTGTCATCAGCCTAGCAGAACAGTCTCTATTTACTAGCCATCGAAAGATCTCAGCTACCAGGCCTGGTGTGGTGTGAACATAAGACAATACTTGAGCGCTACAAATATCCTCTCAGTCACCTGGATCCTGGTGATGCCTCCGTCGCGGCAGAAGGTCCCAATGGTGGCCGGCCCCGTGCGCTGGTACGCGATGATGTGGTAGATGTGCTCATCGGGACAAGTCTCGGAATTGGGAATCTGCCTCATTCCTGGTTCTGGGAAGTCCAGCTGGAAGGCCCGGGTGGTTACCATGACCTTCGGGTCCCAGGTGAAGGTTCTGTTGAAGTCCGGGAAGAGGAGGGACTCAGTCCGGACGATATTGTTGCTGCAGGTGACTTCTGTGCAGTCTGGAAAGAGATGAAACACAGGGAGAGGAAGAGAGGGTCAGGGTGCGTTGGGATCAGAAGAATAATAATAATAAATACTTTTTATCAGAAGCAACGTTCCTTACCGATTTCCCTGTTGATCTCCACCTTGAAGACGTCTTGCGGCCGGAGGCAGGTGAAGCTCACCGAGGTGATGGAAGCGTCTCTCAGAACAAGCTCTTTGGGTTTGCAGGTCTTGTCAGGATCCTCCCCTACACACACCTGACAGTTGGGGCCTGTGGCATCCCTCCTGATGAAGACGATGGTGTTGGGGTCAGGGGTAACCGACATGGTCCTACCCTCTGGGGAACATGACCAATAAACAAATACGGTTAGATTTCACATTGCGTTGCTAAATAAAATACATTTTAAAAACACTACGCATTTCGAGGGGTGCCTGTAATCATCCTAAACGATCATCATACCAGCTGAGAAGATAGGTTTTTCAGACTCACTTTTGGTCGGTGGACTGGTTGTAGCTATTGGCAAAGTTGTGGTCACTTCATCCTCCCGTGGTTCTAGCGTCGTCACAGACTCAGGAGGAGGAGGTGGAGGAGGTGGAGGAGGACTGGTGGTGGACTGAGGGAGAGGGCCAGTTGTGGACTGAGAGAGGGAAGCGTTAGTGGGGTGAGGGAGTGGGCTGCTGGTGGACACCCTCGCAGAGGTGCCCATGTCAGGGTTGACGGTCACAGGCTGACATTCTGAGGAAGAAAGAGAGTCAGAGAGAAGCAATTTAGCACATCCATGAGTTTGAAAAGACTGGATATCTACTGAAAACACTTGAGAATATCCCCCAAACATTCCCCAAATCCATCCTACGAGACAAAGTAGATAGACCCATTTAAGGAATATATTTATTTATTTTCAAAATTGGTATACCACGCCAACTTCCCTTCAGCGACGTAAAGACCACTGCTTGTTGAAACGAAGCAGAAGCGCTATTCCAACAGGGATACATAAGGAGACACACGAAGGGCTCACACAGTTTCAAATCAAATGTATTTGTATAGCCCTTTTTACACGCAAGCATGTCACAGAGGGCTTCACATACGCCCATAGAACTGCCCCTCACCAACCTAAACCCTCAAGTTTCACTGCTGCTCTGGAAAACAGTCCAGGAAGCAGGCTTGAACTTAACGTATGCACATGTTTGAACTCGAGACCTGCTGAGCACTAAACAAGCACACATCCTGACAAGGACACTACACAGAAGACCCCATCTCACAGGAAAAGGATCATTCAAGTTCTATGTAAGACTCAATTGGCCAACTGTGGAAATAACCAACTGTTGTACGCACTGCACTCTCTGTACTGTAAGTTCCTTTGGTTAATAGCGTCTGCCAAATGAACACATTATGAAATATAACCGACAAATAAGTCAGAAAAACACGTCAGTGTTAACATACCAGCCACACACTGGTAAAGCTGGTCTGAGTGATTGTGTAAACAACAACAAAGCTATCTACCCGCCTGTATGACTGTTTGCTTTGGTCAACAACCAAGTCACTGAGTCATTCAGCATGACTATTCTGTACTATAGTTGTTGTTGATTGCGTTTATATGTTTATTTATTTTCTTTACTGTTTTCATGGTCTAATTGTTAACAATTGTTTCGCTTTTGTGAAGCACTTTGTGACCTGGTTGTGTGAAAGGTTAGCGTCCTGTTCTCGAGAGTGACGGTGACTAGTTTCACCTTGATACCAACTGTGTTAGTAGGAACTGAAATTGATATTTGACTCTACTGTGTGGTTTGTGCCTCCTCAGTCTTATATTTCAGCGTGACATCATGTAATAAGTTGGATATAGTTTAGGAGTATGTGTTTGAGGCTGGTTTTAAGGATAAAGGATTGACATTCAGGTAGACACAAATAACGTGGTATTTTTTTGTGGTGTTATATTCCACATGTACTATCAGAAAGGAATTCTTGACATCTCCAAAACTTGTAGGGACTTGAACCCAACACAGAACAATATGAGTGTTTGCACAAGGAACAGTAAAAATGCAACTATAGGTTGGTTATGTTTTTATTTTATAGTTTATAGTTTTATAGTATATTCTGGTGGTGTCTGGTCTGTCTGGTGTGGTATTTGAACAAACGCGAGTTGAGTATTTTAACTTCAGGAGAGGAGACACCTGATTGTGTCGGATCAGAAAACTAAGATTGCATAATCTCTGGAACGAACATAATGGCCTGAATTTCATACAACAGATTGTTGGTTAATAATTTACGAGGCTATGCTTCCATTTAATCTGGTGGGCCTCCTGGCCATAAACATGAACTGTAGTCCTCCATCATAATGCTACAAGAGCAATGACAGACAAGCATAACAGTTGAAACTTAAACCTGGATTGGCCCCCCCATTATTTATCTATGCCAAGTACCAAGCGATAAATCATTAGGTCTCCAACCTTGGTCGTGTAGGCTAATTCGTTGTCAAGTAGGCTACAGGCTATACAGATGCAACCGAATACCCCAGATATTTCCTACAGAAAGACGAGCATTCTGTCTCAGCTCCCACACTGTGCAGTTTCAGTGTATCATCACATATTCCAAAAATAGGCCTATAATGAATTCAACACCCACACTATGCTTAGCTGCCTCACCAGATACAATGAACAGACATTACAAATCAGCAAACAGAATCAAATCAGACGCGATGAAAACATCACATTTCTATGTAGCCTAAATCACAATGTCCGTTTTGAAACACCCGACCTCTGTTTTGTTTGAAATATTGTTTTCTCACCTGACCTGGTTGAAAAGCTGCGAAGTTAGAATTCCCAGGAGCACGGAAGCGCAAGTTCTGAAGAGCCGCATGTCCCTTTATAAATACCGAAAAATATTAATAATTCGGTAAACTACTGGATGTTCTGAAAGAGACTTGGCATGCTTGTCAAAATCGCACGTTAGAACATTTCGATGGCGGTCGGAGGCAGGTTCCGCGACTTCCTTATTATCTATCACCTGTTTCACGCAGAGGAGGGTGTGTACAATTACCTGTCGAAACTTGACGGTTGGCGAGTCGTTCGCACCTTTCAGCGGAGAGGGTGATGGCGGCAAGAACCTTTTTCTGCCTCCCCTCTGCGCTTTGGCTTAATGGATGCCCTACTTTTATCAAATGTAATATTCAGCCAAGACAAGATTTTCTTTGCTTCACTGGAATTTAGTGTCGGATGCACATAGTGGTCCTCAAGATAATAGAAATTTACGAACCGATTCTTTGTACCAACTAAAAGATTCATGATGATTTGTCTATAAAAAGGTTAGGTTTCCCCTTTGTGTTCACTTTTAAGATGACACAGCAAAAGGCCACTGAATTGTCATATTTCCCTAGAGCCAGTGAAACTTGTAGGATTTATATGGGCAATTACCTCTCAGCAAAACTATATTTATTATAACCCGTCCATTGGTGTTCTGTGTTGCATGTTTTGCCTACGCAATTTCCCCTTGTACTGTGAATATTCAGAGTTGTATTGAGACATGCTCTTGCCTCCACACGTCTCCTATGGAATTCCTGAGACATAGCCTCCAGCCAAGGCTACTGGACTACCCTGACACACACCTCACTGGCGTTTATTCAAGGTATGGCGAAACCAGTTTGACAGACAGGTAGTGAGGGCGTGATTGTGTCTGGCTGATGCATATACATGTAAATCTCCTGTATTGTGTCAGAAACACGTCCCACAGAACAGGACTAACCCCCTGGTGTGAAGAACTAAACTGTTTATCTATATCTGCTCTTAAAGTTTTCAAGTTTTCTAAATAAATAACAGCTTTTGTCAAGTGCTTGTTCTGGCCTCCAGATCTAAAACTGGAAGACACCACTTGAGGGCAGCATCACATAATTTTCTAACCATGTCTGAAGTTCTTTTTCATTCGGGTTTGAAGAGTTGATGCTACTGTGGTTTGCTTTGTGTAGTCTTCAGATGGAACAAAGCCCCACATGGGTGAATGAAGCTACAGTGAAGGGTTCAAAACGGGCCGTGCTGTCGGCAGACCCTAGATGTCATTTGGCCTAACTGGTTTCTTTGACCTGGTATTCCCTTCCCTTCCCCCACACTCTCTCTCTTTCTGTTTTTCTATGTCTCTCTCAGTCTCTCTTCCTCTCTCTCTCTCCCTCTCTCTCTCTCTCTCTCTCTCTGTCTCTCTCTGTCTCTCTCTATCTCTCCCCCTCTTTCTCAGTCTCTCCCTCTCTCTCCCCCTCTCTCTCAGTCTCTCCGTCTCCCCCGCCCTCTCTCTCGCTCTCCCCTCTCTGTCTCTGTCTCTCTGTCTCTCCCTCTCCCTTTCTCTCCCTCTCCCTCTCTCCCTCTCTCTCTGACAGCTGGTCTCGCCTGTCCTCTCTCCACCAGATCGCGGTCCTGCAGTTCAGCCCGTGAAGCTACAGGCTATTCTGCTCCCTGGAGAGCCTCTACACACACTCCTCTGAGCGTCTATAAACCCAGACCTGGCTCCCCTTACAGCCTCAGACCCTCCTGTCTACCCTTCACACAGAATTAGCTCCTAACACACTGTCTGGGACGGCAGAGGAAATGGAAGTCCAGTCAAACAAGGATCTCTACTTTGGTGAGCATGCTGAAAAGCTTGTTTTTGTTTTGACTCTATATTGGTGTTTTTGCTCAACGTACACTGCTCGAGGTAGCTATGCGGCCGTGTTGAGTGGGCACGTGTCTGCGAAGAAGTGCCTGTGTTTCCAATCCACACTGAAGTAAAAAGGACAAAACTAAAACATACATTTGCTTGCAGTTTTCACAAAGTACACAATGTCTTCATTTTGTGTTGCCTGCCCTTTCCAGGTAGCTGTGAGACGTGCAGCGAGGGAGTGTTTGGTGTTGGCCAGGCTTGCAAGGCCTTGGGGAAACTCTACCATGACTCCTGCTTCACATGCAGCTACTGTGGTGAGGATTCCTGCTACGTCTGCTAGAACAGCTGGGACTCACTGGTGTCACTCGATGCTAGACTATTGACTCTTTTTTGTCAGTGGAATAGATGTCTGTCTGTCTGTCTATGTTGTTTGTCTGTCTTTTTCCAATTATTCACCTTTTTCCAGTAATATCCTTCATCTCACTTCTTCTCTGTGACATGTTCAGGTAAAAAGTTGAGAGGAAAACCGTTCTTCTATAGGTCAGGACAAGCCTTCTGTGAGCAGGACTTCCTGGTAAGCCTTACGTATAAGCTGTCTCCGTGGAGACTGTGTACTGTGTGTGTATTTCTTGATAGAAGTCACGTGACCTGATTCCAACCATGTGGTTGCCAGTATTCAGGTGTCTGCTCATCCTCAGAAATCTGCAACGCCTGTGGATGTATAACTACAGATATGGTATGTTTATGTAGTGTGTGTGTTTGTGTGACTGTGTGTGTGTGTGTGTGGAAGTGTATGTGTGTTTGTGCGAGTGTGTGTGAGCACTTGTGTGTGTAAGAGTGTTTGTTTGTGTGTGTGTGTGTGTCCAAACACCAGGCTCTATCAATCTGCCCCTGTCTACCTCAGGTCATACAGGCTCTTGGGATGTCCTTCCATCCTGCCTGCTTTTGCTGCATCATCTGTAAAGAGAACATGATGGGGAAACATTACACAGTTGACACCAAAAACAAGGTTTACTGTGTCAGAGATTACTACAGGTGAGTGATTTACACCGTTACTAAGCACCAGGGACTCAACCCTGAGTCAACCGACCCCGCCCTGTGGCCACACCCACTGTGTCTTCTGAAAGACCGCTTCAGTTCATCTCATTGACTCATTCTTTGTTCGCAGAGTTTTTTCACCTAACTGCGCGGCTTGCAGACTACCCATTTTGCCGTCAGAGGTGGGCATTTATAACAATTATTTATAATAATTATAACTTCCCTTAGAGCAAACTTATTTAGAATGTGTTTTTGCTATCTAGCTAAAACAACTTTTTTCCTGAATTACTGTAAAGCAACGTAATATATGGGTTCTAAAACAGTTTGTTTCTCTGCTCACCTCTCTAGGGATCCAGAGAATCTATCCGGATAGTGTCGTTGGACACAAGTTACCATGTTGAGTGTTACGACAGTGTGGTCAACTTGACTTGACAATCAGAGCGCTAATAGGCATCATGTTTTGTTTCAACGGTCTATTAAGTATTCCGTATTCCGGCCTTTTGACATCGGTTTGTTTTATGTCTGGTTAGGCATTTCTTTTGGTAGCATAAGATCTTCCTCATACATTTTCCAAGCCATTCTGTGAATATGTCAAAATAAAATGATTGATAAAGTGACATTAAGTGATATTTCTCCCTAAAAACAGCGACCCCTTGTGTTAATATCCTCGTTTCTCGTTCCCGGAAGACTCGAAACAAGTTACAATTGCAAAACAGAATGAATATTGAAATGGCGTCAGTCACGGTTCGTGGGCCGACAATCTGTATATTGGCGCTCCTAAACTTCGTTTTCGTTTTCATAACCGGTGCAGACTTTGTCCGTTTCATTTCTTTTAGAGCCATTTATCATAACATCACTGGAGAGACGAAAATCTGTCAAGGTATGTTTTTGCGCCGCACATAGCCTTTGCCAGCATCATTTATGTAAATGGCGTTAAGTGTGATTGCGACGTACAGTAGTTGCAATTCACAGAAGCACACACATTTTACTGATTTGACGAGGCTGCAGTAACAAAGTTAGAGGTGTTGTTCAAGTAACACGTTGAACAAGGGAGAAGTTACAGAAAACATTCATATAAACGAAACATGTAAATGTCAAGCTTAGGTTATACTTGTAAACATTAGGGAAGATATAATCAATGTATTAGTATATCAATGCCACAATAGTTAACAATAATCTTTATAAAAGACACTATGTACTGAGTGTAAATACGCTTGATTATATCATGTGATGTCAGCGCCCGGCTAGCTCAGTCGGTAGAGCATGAGACTCTTAATCTCAGGGTCGTGGGTTCGAGCCCCACGTTGGGCGCAAAATTTTTCTCCCTTCAAGTAACTTAAATTGAACAAGCGATGTATGTCTAAAACGCCATTCAAAGCAGTAAATGAGTAACGCTTTTGATTTGATATGTAAAATATCGTAAAAAAATAGTATAAATGTGTTATCCTATAGATTCAGTGCCCTGGTCTGTAGCCTTGCGGGACAGCTCAGTGCTGTGGTCTGTGTGTGTGGATGTGGGGCTACTGGCGTTCTTCACCGCCCAGCACAGCCTCCTGGCCTGGGCGCCGGTGAAGCAGGCCTGCCAGGCTGTCCTCGGGGTCCTAAACCGGACAGTCTACTGTTCCTCCACCGCCCTGACACTGCAGGTAACACACACACACACACACACGTATACACACAAACGTAAACACACACACACACAAAAAACGTGTGCTAAAAGAATATAATGTTATTGAATATAATGATTTGCCTCCTGCTAGGTCCTGATGCGCTGCTGGCAGCCCGTAACCAAGGCTCCCTGTGTTTGGGCAGTGAGACACGCCCCCTGGAGCACCTGGTTCCCATTGGTCTGCTTCGCGCTGCACTTCCTGTGTTGGGCTGTCATCTGCAGCATCCTCCTGATCTTCGACTACGCAGAGCTGCTGGGGATCAAGCAGGTGGGTGGAGCCACACTTCCTATATCCTGAGGTATTCCTGTGATGTCACACAGGTGGGTGGAGCCACACTTCCTGTATCCTGAGGTATTCCTGTGATGTCACACAGGTGGGTGGAGCCACACTTCCTGTATCCTGAGGTATTCCTGTGATGTCACACATCTGAGTGGTGTTTGTCACCTTGATGCCAAAACAATAATTGGTGGGAAATTATCCCGGTGAAATTATCCCGGTGAAATTCTGAACGACAGCAGAAGAGGGATTAAGGGATTTTTCTTCCTATAAATAGATAATAGATAACTCTATTTGTGCTTGTGTGAGGGATTACATTGTTATTTCTTTCTCACCCCCATCTCTTTCGCTCTCCCTTACACACTTTCTTCCCCCTCTCTCTCTCTCTCTCTCTCTCTCTCTCTCTCTCTCTCTCTCTCTCTCTCTCTGTCTCTCTCTCTCTCCCCCTCCCACTCATTATCTCTCATTCTCCCTCTTTTTCCTCTCCTCTCCTCTCCTCTCCTCTCTCTCTCTCTCTCTCTCTCTCTCTCTCTCTCTCTCTCTCTCTCTCTCTCTCTCTCTCTCTCTCTGTCTCTCTCTC
Organism: Thaleichthys pacificus; assembly: GCA_023658055.1. Taxonomy (NCBI): domain Eukaryota; kingdom Metazoa; phylum Chordata; class Actinopteri; order Osmeriformes; family Osmeridae; genus Thaleichthys; species Thaleichthys pacificus. The sequence goes on along the minus strand of CM042861.1, from coordinate 14,412,571 downwards.
CCCCTCCCTCTCATTATCTCTCATTCTCCCTCTTTTTCCTCTCCTCTCTCTCTCTTTCCCTCCCAGGTGTATTATGAGTGTCTGGGTCTGGGTGACCCCTTGTCCCTGAAGTCACCCAGAGCCCAGCGCCTCTTCGCCCATCTCCGCCACCCGGTGTGCGTGGAGCTGGGAGTGGTGCTGTGGCTGCTGCCTGCCCTGTCCCTGGACAGACTCATCCTGGCCGGGTCGCTCTCTACCTACCTGGCCCTGGCGCACTCCCTGGACGCCCACGACCTGGCCTACCTCCGGCACCAGCTCAGCAGCAAACTGCAGCTCTTCTCTCTGCCACCAGAGGGCAGCGTTCAGGCCGGGAATAACCACAAGGAAGACTAATGTTTGCGTTTTATAGAGTGAAGCTGCGGTTTAGGTTATGTTGTGATATGAGAAATGGGGGCTCCCTATTGTGGTCTGATGATCTGGGAAGGCCCGCCTTATACAAAATGTTTATAGCGGACAAAACCTTTTTATTGTTTTTACTGAAAAATTCGTACCTATTGTGCCTTTAAAGCTTGTTGGATGTAAAACAGGCCCTGCTGCACCCTGGTTCTTCTGCCTTACCTGCCAAGAAGATATTCCCTGGGTAGATTTAGAAAGTAAGTTGTAAAGTTATAGATATAGATATGATAGATCTGGGAATTGGGATGCAGGGATTGTATTTGGTGTTTGATCAGCAAATGTGCCCAATTAATCTTCTGCTCAACCTTATCTAAGCCTGCAACACTGTATTTATTTAGGTTGTTTCTTGTCACTGGATCTTCTTGGCATAATATAGGAATACATATTGTACACAACCTACATTTCGTTTTTTTGTACTTTTTCTTTTACCAAATTGAGTATTTTGTATCACAAAGAAACTGTATTTCTGGCGATTTTATTCATACATTCCTTCACTGTCAAGCTGCTATTGTGTCTTTAGAGTTAAAAAAAAAGTTCATGATGCGCCAGTCTTTATAAAGAATCAAAATCTCACACTGCAACATGACATGCATGGTAATTGTTTTTATTTGAAACGGCTGAAAAGGAAGAAACGTCTGCTTTTATGCTTATTATCGTAAGCATAAATGTAGGCCTAAAACTAAATCACGAATTAAATTGGTCTCAAATTGACTATTTAAATCCCGCGGGTATACCGGAGCTTCATACGTTGGATTTACCTCAGGTAAACTTGCACGCTCTGCCGGCAGCACTTTCAGCCATGACCCCCCCTGCCTCCTCTTCCAATTAGCGTAAGGGAGGGATGAGGGGTGGGATGAGGGAGGGATGAGGGGTGGGAGACTGGCAGACGGCTATCTTCTTTACCCGTCTTTTCTTAGGACGGTCAATATGGTGTGTGCCACTAACTCCCCTGACGGAGTTTAATGTAATTATCGGATTACAGGCTGTGCTGAAGCCGGGAATATTTACTACCATTAGAGATGTTTTCGGACTCCGCGCTCTAATTCACAGCGAAGTTGTCGTTATCTAACGTAATGATATAAACCTGATAAATCCTTCGGTGTTTTTTGACAGCATCGATTCATTGATTAGAACGCAGCGGTGTCGGATTTGCATCGATTCAGACCACAGGCACAGCACGCGCAGTCTATACCCACCGATGCACTCAATCTGTAATTCAGGTGGAAATGCAACGTGGTTTACTGAATTTTAAGTAGAAAGACCGGGGTAAGTTTTTACAAAATAGTTTGTTGTAATAAATACGTATAGCTGTAAGAGGCTATGAATTGATTAGGCTACAGTAATACTGAAATATTGAACTGTGAACCAGAGCTCTGAAATAGCCTATCATGCGTTCTGCAGACAACTTCGATGTGAGTTTCTGGCAGTCAAATTAAGTAATCCCATCATATGTAAGATACTGTAAATAATGTCTTGTACATTTCATTCAGGGTCACAAGCCAGTTGGTTCACGATATAGCCTAATATTCTTGTCTTCAGTTGCAATGATCTCTCTTAAGATATTTTGTGCATCCTACATTAGTGAGAGAAGAGTGTTAAACCTGTTCCCATCTGTTTAACAGAAACATTCCCAGAGGATTTGAAGAGAGGACAGTGAAACTGCTTGAACCTAAAGCAAGGCTTCTCCTCCAGTATGTCTGTCTCCTCTCTACCGGGATGGAAACAACTCCTGCTGGAGAGGAAGAGGAGGGAGGAGGTGGAGCGAGAGAGGAGGGAGAGAGAGGAGGAGGCGAGGCTGGCCAGCATGCCCGCTTGGAAACGAGGGATCATCCAACGGAGAAGAGCCAAGCAGGAGGGTGTGGGAGAGAGGGAGCGAGAGAGGGAGGGGGTGGGAGAGAGGGAGCGAGAGAGGGAGGGGGTGGGAGAGAGGGAGCGAGAGAGGGAGGGGGTGGGAGAGAGGGAGAGAGAGGGGGGGGACGGCAGGGCTCCATGTGAGGTCCTGGGGGAGCTAGACTACCCCCCGATGGTGCACCAGGGTAGCGAGGCCTCGCTCAGCCCAGAGGGAGGCGGGGTCTGCGGGCCCTGGCTGGACGGAGAGCCCAGACCGCCGCTCGGAAAGGTGTCCCAGGAAACCATCGCTCCCGTGCACCAGAACCCCTTCATCCGCTCTCAGAGCGCGCGGAGGAGGGGGAGAGAGGGGGAGCGGCCCGGGGAGACGGGGCAGGAGAAGGGGGTGAAGGAATACGACGCCGGCCCGGGCAGAGAGAAGGAGAGGGAGAGAAGCGTCCCCAGAAGCCACGACGACGAGGCCGGGAGGGGGAGGGAGAGGAGTGAGGGGAGAGAGAGGGAGAGGAGTGAGGGGAGAGAGAGGAGTGAAGGGAGAGAGAGGGAGAGGAGTGAGGGGAGAGAGAGGAGTGAAGGGAGAGAGAGGAGTGAGGGGAGAGAGAGGAGTGAAGGGAGAGAGAGGAGTGAGGGGAGAGAGAGGGAGAGGAGTGAGGGGAGAGAGAGGGAGAGGAGTGAGGGGAGAGAGAGGAGTGAAGGGAGAGAGAGGGAGAGGAGTGAGGGGAGAGAGAGGAGTGAGGGGAGAGAGAGGAGTGAAGGGAGAGAGAGGGAGAGGAGTGAGGGGAGAGAGAGGAGTGAGGGGAGAGAGAGGGAGAGGAGTGAGGGGAGAGAGAGAGAGAGGGAGAGGAGTGAGGGGAGAGAGAGGGAGAGGAGTCTCGGGAGAGAGGCGAGCAGGGATGCCATGAGGGAGAAGGAGACTCCGAGAAAGAGAAAAGAGGAGGAGAGGGAGGAGAGAGACTCCGATTCGCCCAGCTCCTCGTCTCCCTTCCAGATGGTCTCGGGCCTGCGCACCATCCGGGCCAACAACATCATCATCATCGAGCAGGAGAGGAAGGGCAGTGAGGAGCGGAGGGGCAGATGGAGGGAGGCGGCGAGGGAGGAGGAGGAGGAGGAGAAGAGAGGGGTGAAGATGGACCTCCGGGAGCTCCTGGCTGGAGGAGGGACTGTGACGGAGATCAGAGCGTCTGACGTGCTGATCATCAAGCCCTCCTTCACCTCCGACGACAGGAGCGGAGGAGGGAGGGCCCCGGGGAGGGAGGGAGAAGGGGAGAGGGAGGGGTGGGCCATCAGACAAGGGGGGAGGGACAGAGAGAAGGAGCCGCAGGGAAGGGAGGCGGGGTGGATGAGTAAAAGAGAGAAGGAAGCACCCAGAGAGAAGGGCCCTCCTCGGGGCGTCCCTCCCTCGCCCAGGGACGACAGGACGAGCAGCGTGGACAACTGGGCCGTGGCCGAGCGCGGGGGGAGGGTCAGCGAGCTCCGGAGTAAATTTGGCGAGCACCCGAAGCCTCCGTCCCGGTCCAAAAGCAGCGATAGCTTCGCCAGCCTGCTGAGGGAGGGGGAACTGAGGGAGGGGGACGGGTTGCCCGGGGAGACGGAGAGGGCGAGGGAGGACAGGACCTCAGCCTTCAGAGGGGTCCCCAAACGTTCGTTCAGTTTCTCCGACAGGGTGCTCTGTCTCCGGGAGAACAGGCTGATGGAGGAGAGGCACCAGGTGAGGAGGGTGGTGGAGAGGACCTACTCTGACAGGAGGGTGGCCCCCAGAGGGGAGGCCGGGCCCGGGGGGCCCACTGAGAGAGGAGGCAGTCAGGGAACCAATCAGGGCTGGACCCGGCTGACGGACAAACTACGCGTTGGGAAACAGCGAGAGGAGGAGGAGGCCGGGAGAGGCAGGGAGGCGGACGGACAGGAGGATGAAGAGGAGGAGGAGGGTGTGATGAAGAGGAACACGGTTAAGGAGCGTGACTGCTCGGTCGAACAGCCGAGGGGAGAAAGGAGCGGCGATGGAGGGAGTGGAGGGATGGCGGGTGGAGAGGAGAGGGAGGAGGGCTTCACGGTGGCCTCCGTCAGAGGCCCGGAAGGGGTCTGCTTCGCCCGGAGAGTTCCCATCAGACAGGACGGACGAGTGAGAGCGGTGGAGAGGGAGGGGGTGGCGGAGAGGGCAGTAGAGAGGGCAGTAGAGAGGGCAGTAGAGAGGGCAGTAGAGAGGGAGGGGGGGAGACAGACAGAGCCCCAGGTCCCAGAGCGGATGGGCCCAGACTTCAGGAGGGGGGAGGGGAGAGAGGGCTCCGTCCCGGGGGAGACCAAGCACCAGAGGAGCTCCGCCACATCCACAGAGAGCTCCGGCTCCGTCTACGCCCCCGACCTTCACCACCGACACCCGTCGGCGTTCACCGAGTGCTCCTGCCCTCGCCAGCGCAGGAGCCCACCGGCTAGGGGACCCCAGCGGAGCAGCGGGGTGGCCCGGCGGGGGGCCGGGGGCGCTGCCACCCTCGGCCCTCTCCCAGCACACCCAGGACCTGATCAGCAAGATGGAGCGGGTGGGAGACACGACGAGCGCCCGCGACGGAGAGCCCGAGAGAGGAGGCGGAGCTCACAGGGCGGCGGGGGAGGACGGCGAGGAGAAGCAGCCCACGCCCAAGTCTCCTCGGAGGGGGGTGGCGGCCACAGCGCCCCTCGCAGCCCTGGAGGTCCACATCCCCCGGACGGTGTTCTACGGGGTGGAGGAGATGCTGGAGAGGAAACGTCCCAGCGTGCAGAGCGACGACGGCAGGGAGGACGGAGAGGGAGGGAGGGGGGTGGAGAGGAGGGACAGCTGGAGGATAGGGAAGCCCTTGAGTCGCATCGAGTCCCTCAGAGAGAAGATCCGACAGAAGGAGAGAGAGAGGCTGAGGAACATGGAGGCAGGGGTGGGAGACAGGGAGGGGGAGGGGGGAGAGGGTAACGGGTCTCAGGGAGACAGGTGTGAGGAGAGGAGAGAGGGAGGAGCAGAGAGGGAGGGGGAGGGAGACGTTAACACGAGGAAGGGAGGAGAGAAAGAAAGCAGACAGGAAGGAGTTGCGACACACACAGACGCTGTGGTTTACGTCAGACAGGAAGTTGGTTTGTTGAAATCCGTCCCACAGCTTCCTGTTCCTGCTTCGTTCTCTCTAAGCGGCCGGGTCGAGGAAGAAAGCGGAGGGATTTCAATCGTCGTCTCAGAGCCCGAGTCCGACAGCGACGAGGAGGAGGATCGCCTCAGACATGAAGAACTGAGGTGCGGCGCAAAGATCTGGCAGAGAAGACAAGCGGACAGCCGAGGAGAAGAGGAGGAACTCTCAGAAGAAGAAGAAGAAGAAGAGGTGGAGTACCCTTCACACTCTCCCTCTCCGCCTCTCCCTCACTCGCTGGAAGCCATGAGCCGCATCTACAACCTCAAGACGGTGGGCTCCAAGACAGCTCTGAGCCTGAGTGAGAGAGCAGTGGATCTGCCCTCTCACATCAAGGTCCAGCCCCACACGGGGGCGCCCCAGGAGGCTAGCCCCGCAGAGGGGTCCGAGGGGAGGCCCCGGCGGGGTGAGGGGCCCTCGTCGGACGCCGGATCTGTACAGCGCCAGCTGGACAACCTCCAGCTGAGGGAACAGGAAGCGCGAAGGCCGTCTGACGACAGCTCGTCCCAGACGTCTGCACGAAAGCTCCAGGGTCTGACGGACCTGAGGGAGGCGAGAGCACAGCTGAGCCCCAGACTGCAGCACCCGCCCAGGGAGAACCACACCTCCAGACCCCAGCACCCACCCAGGGAGAACCACACCTCCAGACCCCAGCACCCACCCAGGGAGAATCACACCTCCAGACCCCAGCACCCACCCAGGGAGAACCAGCAACTGAGATCCCCCCTCCTCCGGCCAAAGCAGGCCCAGACATCCACCGAACCCAGATCCACACACTCCCGCTCTCTCCTCTGCCCCTCCCATGAGAACTCTCTAAAACATCCAGGCAGCGTGAGTTGCCCCCCCACCCCTTCCTCCTCCCCCTGCTCCCCGTCTCCAGCCTCCTCCCCCTCCATCTCCCCTTCCCCCTCTCCCACCCTCTTCACCATCCGGAGTGCGTCCGGGGCTCAGCCAGGGAAGAGGGGAGCCACCATCACCATCACCCCCAGAAAGGCTGCCGTGGATGGGCTGCCAGCGGGCCCCGTACCCTCCAACACCTCCACAACCTCCCCCACCTCCATCTTCACCCCCAAGACACTGAGCCAGCTGCCCACCCTGACTGAAGCAGGGGTGGGGGGCAAGAAGAGGTACCCCACCGCGGAGGAGATCCAGGTGATAGGAGGGTATCAGAACCTGGACAGGTCCTGTCTCAGCAAGAGCAGAGGCACTCCTAAAGGGGTGAGTGGAGAAATAAGCAATAATAACATCTCTTATAATCTTTTAATAATAACAAATGATGAACACGCTGCTGCTGTGTCTGCTGAGGCCAGGATCATTGTTGTCTGAGTCTGAATGAGGATGACAATATTAGATTTGTTTTTTGTTTTTATAATAACATGTTTGTATTTGTATACACAAGTGTTTACGTTGTTTGACTGTACAATAACAGCACCACAGGAAGTTAAAATCTAAACATTATTTATATTCTCGTCCGCCAATCACCCTTTCTTTTACCCCTCCACCATCTGTCACTTGAGACCCCCCCCCATCATCAAGAATCCCCTTTCACTGCCGACGCAGAACATCCTGTTTGATAGCTCTGAGAAGTTCAAACACATCGACTGACTTAAGCCAGTTAAAGCCTTATCAGGCACGACATGGACATTACGCGAGCACCAGCTTGACTTCATGGCTGGTGGCCTCCAGCTCTGGGTCTGGTCTGGGTCTGGTCTGGGTCTGGGTCTGGGTCTGGCCTGGTCTGGGTCTGCTCTGGGTCTGGGTCTGGGTGTGGCCTGGTCTGGGTCTGCTCTGGGTCTGGGTCTGCTCTGGGTCTGGGTCAGGGTAGAAGAGAGGAGATGGGGGTCCCTGCTTGCATCTAGCATGACACACAGAGAGAAGACACCAGTCACATGACACACAGAGAGAAGACACCAGTCACATGACACACAGAGAGAAGACACCAGTCACATGACACACAGAGAGAAGACACCAGTCACATGACACACAGAGAGAAGACACTAGTCACACGACATCAGACAAGAAGGGGCCCCCAAAACCCAGACTCTGTCTCACAATGGTCCTCCTCTCACCACACTGCAACGCTTCTCATGGGAACCACTGCTTCACCCTGCGCATGGCTGCACCTCCCTTCGCAGTGCTGGCTTCATTGGGACCCTGGCCTGTTAGATGCTGTAATTAGGACGCCCCTGCAACAAAGTAGCTCAGCAGAGCAGAACTAAACAGAGAACCTGGCAGTCTCTCATCCTTCAGAGCTGGAGGCAGGACAGGAACTCCAGAACCGGAGTCTGGCTGTTCTGAGTCTGGCTGTTCTGAGTGTTCTGGCTGTTCTGAGTGTTCTGGCTGTTCTGAGTGTTCTGGCTGTTCTGAGTGTTCTGGCTGTTCTGAGTGTTCTGGCTGTTCTGAGTGTTCTGGCTGTTCTGAGTGTTCTGGATGTTCTGAGTCAGCAGAACAGAAAGGGCAGAATGCCCTGTGTAGGGCAATTACTGGATGTTCCTTCCTGCTTGTCTGTAGCCCAGCTTCAACTGGTGATTGAGTTTAGGGTCATGTCCAGATCAACCTTCCATGAACTTTGTTGGAACAGCTCGATCTCCAACCTTGAATCGGAGTAGATTTACTTTTGCTTGGTGAGAATTTCACAAAGCACTATCCTGGTGTATCTGTGGCCTGCTTCAACCAGAGAGAGGGAGGGAGGGATGGAGGGATGGAGGGAAGGATGGAGGGAGGGAAGGAGGAAGGGGATAGAGATACCTGGAGGAACAAAAAGAGGGTACAGTTAGAGAGAGAGGAGGGTGGGAGGGTGGAGGAGGAGGGGGAGGGGGGGAGGAGGGCAGAGTACAGTGAACTCAGAGAGCCTGGATCAGACACACCATGTCACACCACGGTCACTAGCCTCTCTCTCTCTCTATCCATCCATTCCTCTTTCAGACTCTCTCACTTCCTCCCATCGAGAGGGGAAGGCTGAACAATAAAACGAGAAGTCATGAGCTGACATCTCTCTTCTTTTGTGTGTGAAAACGTCTAAACGTTTCATAAACAACTGTTGTTCTTACTCTGCGAGGTTTTACACACAGAACAGGAGGCCTTGGTGTAAAAGCGTTGCATGATAATCAGCACTGGTGTCTGTGAGCCCATGTCCCAGCCTTCTATTGAACCAGTCTAATTGGATCAACAATTATTCACCTGAGTGAATGCCACCCGGTGATTACCCCGTCCACCAATTAAAATACACAACAAAAAAAACCTCAATAACTTTTTGTTTTGTGTCCAGGACTAAATCACATAACGATATCCTCTTTAGTGTTCACATAGAACTGCCCTTAACTTTAAACGTGTCAAACTGTAGCTGTGGTGTCCTGGTGCTGTTGACTGCCTGTGGTGTTGTTGCCCTTGAGGGTATTTGATGTCAGTCTCCCTTATGTCTCCGTCAGCCTCTCAGAGGGGGGTGACCTACGCTCTCCTTCCCATCATGCACCCCACCCCTGCTCCTCCCTCTCCTCCCCCACCCTCACCACTACACTGTACAAACCCCACTGGTGAGCGCTCCACGCCCCGTGAGATCTAGGGAGTCAGGTGGCTGAGCGGTTAGGGAGTCGGGCTAGTAATCTGAAGGTTATCGGTTCGATTCCCGGCTGTGAAAAATGGCGTTGTGTCCTTGGGCAAGGCACTTCACCCTACTTGCCTCGGGGGGGAATGTCCCTGTACTTACTGCAAGTCGCTCTGGATAAGAGCGTCTGCTAAATTACTAAATGAATCTGAGACGATCAGGGTGTTGAAGAAAGTTTCAAAGGGAGGTGTCTCTCCCCCCCATCTCTCTCCCCCCCATCTCTCTCCCCCCCATCTCTCTCCTCTCTTTCTTCCCTCTCTCTCCCCCCCATCTCTCTCCTCTCTTTCTTCCCTCTCTCTCTCTCCTCTGTGCCTGCCTGCCTGGTTCTCCCCTCCATGCTGTCTCCCGCTGGTTTAGCCAGGGTTAAGCAGTGCAGACAGGGAGGATTAGCCTCAGGCTTTGCTTCTTCCAACATCTCTCACACCAGGGCTATAATAAGGAGCGCCTACACTTCCTCTCCTTCTTACCTCACTCTCTCTAGTCTAGCCGACACATCCAAGTGTCTGGGTGTGTGTGAGGGCGAGAGAGAACGAGAGAGAGAGAGCGAGAGAGAGCGAGAGAGAGCGATAGAGAGAGCGCGAGAGAGCGCGAGAGAGAGCGAGAGACAGAGAGAGAGAGAGAGGTGGACCAGGCTATCAGCTATAAGAGATAAGAGGAACGTGTTCAATAGGAACAGCTCAGTGGAAGAGCATTTGACTGCAGATCAAGAGGGCACAGGTTCAAATCCCCCCTGTACTGTATGTTGCTTTGGAGAGAAGTAGGAGGGTACTGTTCAGCCTCAAGGTGCTGAGGTCCTCCTTAGCTGTTGTAAATAGAGGTCATGTGACTTCCTGGTCTTCACTTCCTGTTTGTTTCTCTTGGTGTAAACTCCCTGCACACAAATATGTATCCGGTTAAAAACAGGTTGCAGATGCACAGTTTCTTTAAATGTCTTAAATTTATGTTGGTAGATGTTTTTGCTCCACTTGCCAAGTATGTTTATCAACAATTTCAACATTCACATTTATTCATCAAGCAGGCGTTTTTTTCCCCGAGCAATGTACAAATAGTGCACACAGAAAACACAGCGGAATATCAAAGATCAGTAGGTCATACAATAGTTCTAACTGTATTTTAAGTGGTCAGAGTCAAGGAATGTCCTGTATTTACTTGGCCTGTATTGCTACATAGCAAAGTAACCACATCTCAGCTTCCACACAGGGGAACAATAATGATAGGCAGTGCAACAATAAGACAATATGCTGACACATGCTGTAAGACAACATGCTGTAAGACAACATGCTGTAAGACAACATGCTGTAAGACAACATGCTGTAAGACAACATGCTGTAAGACAACATGCTGTAAGACAACATGCTGAGACAACATGCTGTAAGACAACATGCTGTAAGACAACATGCTGTAAGACAACATGCTGTAAGACAACATGCTGTAAGACAACATGCTGTAAGACAACATGCTGTAAGACACATGCTGTAAGACAACATGCTGTAAGACAACATGCTGTAAGACAACATGCTGTAAGACAACATGCTGTAAGACAACATGCTGTAAGACAAACATGCTGTAAGACAACATGCTGTAAGACAACATGCTGTAAGACAACATGCTGTAAGACAACATGCTGTAAGACAACATGCTGTAAGACAACATGCTGTAAGACAACATGCTGTAAGACAACATGCTGTAAGACAACATGCTGTAAGACAACATGCTGTAAGACAACATGCTGTAAGACAACATGCTGTAAGACAACATGCTGTAAGACAACATGCTGTAAGACAACATGCTGTAAGACAACATGCTGTAAGACAACATGCTGTAAGACAACATGCTGTAGATGAACTCAATGTTGTGGGTTGGGTTTTTCTTATCATCTCTCTCCCTCTCTCTCTCCCCCTCTCTCCCCCATCTCCTTCCCCCCATCTCTCTCCACCTCTCTCTCCCTCTCTCCCCCATCTCCCTCCCTCTCCCTCCCTCTCTCCCCCATCTCCTTCCCCCCATCTCTCTCCACCTCTCTCTCCCTCTCTCCCCCATCTCCCTCCCTCTCCCTCCCTCTCTCCCCCTCTCTCCCCCATCTCCTTCCCCCCCATCTCTCTCCATCTCTCTCCTCCTCTCCCTCTCTCCCTCTCTCCCCCATCTCCCTCCCTCTCCCTCCCTCTCTCCCCCTCTCTCCCCCATCTCCTTCCCCCCATCTCTCTCCCCCTCTCCCCCCTCTCTCCCTCTCTCCACCTCTCTCTGCCTCTCCCTCTCTCCCCCTCTCTCTCTCCCCCATCTCCCTCCCTCCCCCTCTCCCCCATCTCCTTCCCCCCCATCTCTCTCCCCCTCTCCCCCCTCTCTCCCTCTCTCCACCTCTCTCTCTGCCTCCCCCTCTCTCCCCCATCTCCTTCCCCCCCCATCTCTCTCCCCCTCTCCCCCCTCTCTCCCTCTCTCCACCTCTCTCTGCCTCTCCCTCTCTCCCCCTCTCTCTCCCCCATCTCTCTCCCCCTCTCCCCCTCTCTCCCCTTCCAGGTGAAAGTGTGTTTTGACGAGGCCCAGCTGGAGCGTGTGTGTGAGTACCCGTCCGAGACCTCCCTGCTCAACTCCACCCCCCACCCCCACCCTCACCCCCAGGACCAGGGCAGGGAGGCGGAGGTGAGGCGGCAGGAGGAGGAGGAGGAGGAGGAGAAAGGAATCTGTGGGCCCAAAAACACCCGAAGTGTGGGAGCAGCAACAGGCAGAGTGCTGAGAGTCGGTCAGTCTCAGACCTTTTCAAATTATAAATAACGATACAGTTACAAATGCAATTACAAACAGTAAGAGTAATTGTGATACGATTAAAAATGACAAATAGTGATGCAATTACAAATGCCGTTACAAATAGTGAGAGTAATTGCAATACGATTACAGAATACAAGTAGCAATCAAAATGATTGATTGAATAGTTATGAAATAGCATGCGCAAGCATGTTATCTGCATCTCATTGTGTATGTCCCACTCGTGAACACTCACTGTTGCTGACAATAATGTTCTCATTATTGTGATTTAACAGTAGTGCTACAGATTGAGAAGGTAACAGCAGTGTTGGATGTTGTGAATGTGTAGTTTCAGATCCTGATTCCAGAGTAGAGTTGTGGTGCTCTAGAACTAGATTATAAAACATGATCGAAAGATCAGTTAACGCACGCAAATATAATGAGAATGATAATACATGTATATTATTGTAAATATCATGTATCATGTAATAATTATTCATATTATTATAATATCCTGAATACAGTGTGAATATAATAATAATATTAATAATTATAAAGGAAATTATTAAAATTATTAATATTGTAATTTTAATTATTGTATCATAGGTAGTCATGTAGATATTACTGACGTTTAACGAAGATTTTGATTTGGAAAGATTTGTGTGTTTCTGTTTGACAGATGAGTCGTGTCCACGTTAAAGGCCAGAGGCACCAACACAGTACTCACGGCATGTGAGGACAGCCTGGTCTCACAGCCACACTAGTCACCTTTATATCACCATGTGTCACAGTTACTTATTCCTTTTTATTAATTATGGATAAACATTTGTGACGTGCAATTTTTGTTTTACTTAGCACAAGGAACAGACTGACTTGTATGCAGTGAATGGGAGTGTTATAGGTTGTTAGTAGGACCCTGTTTTCAGGGAAACAGTAAATACTGTCAAATATTAAATATGACATAAATCTGAATATGTTGAATATGATAATTACTTTTAACATCAGGTGTTGAAAGGATGATCACATGTCTATGCAAATTAGTTTACTCGGTGATGGAATGTTGAATATGGAATGTTGAATATGGAATGTAAAATATAGAAGGAGGAATATGGAATGTGGAATATAGAATTAGGAATGTGGAATGTTTGGAGGGGGGGCGGCGTTTACCAAATAGAATTTTAGTGATAGATCAGCCTTGTGAAGATTCTGCGATGTTTATAACATCTGGTGTCTGTGCCTGCTGGATTTGCCCATACAGATTTTTACAACAACTGTTGTTATGTGAGTGTTTGCAAATAGGTTATACTTCACTCAAAAAAAGATGCGTTGAAATAGGAAAGGGTGGTAGAGGAGTTTTATAAAGATTAGTTTGGAATTAAAGCACTGTGAATATTTGATATTGTTGAAAGTGTTGCTAGATAATGTTAATATGATATTGTACATGTCCAAATGTAAATGGTGACTCTCTTTTGGTCAATGGACTTGTGTTATTTTAGGTCTTTCCACCAGGCCTTAACTGCTCACATAATGAAAACTCACATCTTTAGTTTTACCACATAGAATCATGACTTGTTGCCGTGGGGACCACAGGTTGTGTGGTCTGTGAATATTGTTTCAGTTATTTTCTTGAGAAAGAATGTTTTCCTTAGATATTTACAACTTTTGTTTCTGATTGTTTTCTAATGTGGTTGAAGAAGCTGGCTTCAAGAGAAATTTTAATAAATTATTCTAAAGTATTAATGTTTCATTGAAATTTCTGGGGAATTTGGACCGGTCTTCACCACTCCATAATCATCAACGGCACCTAATTTCCCTACCCTTCTTTCAACTCCTCTTCTTCCTTCTCCTCCGCTCAGTCCCATAACATTTAACAAAACTCTGACAACTTTTCATAAAATCGCTTCAAGTGACCATCCTACAGAATCATCCTGATCTTGTGTGACATCTTGTGGCGCGTGTGAGACTTGCTGAGACTTGTGGGAGGGGCTATATTTAGGATTAGGCGGAAACATGTCAACACGTGTTGTTGTTTTTTAGCTGTTTATTTTAACTAGTAGTTAGTGAGTTTACCTTCATCATGTAGTAGTAGGTAGCTAACGAAATCGTCGGGCCTTTGGAAAACTGACCTCATACTTTGGCGTGCTTTGTAACGTCAACGTGTGCACGCCCCAAGACGAACACTATCATTTGAGTTGGTGAATGACTTTTCAGAAAGTGGTCTGGTATTTATCTAAGATTCGACGTCGCTAGTTAGCTAACCTAAGTGTCCAAGTGAGTTAGCTAGCTAAAGAGTTTGCAGGAAAGCTGGGCTCTTCGTCTTAAGTGAGATGATTCTGAGAAAAATACCACCAAGAACATGCAGGGCTTTGCTTTCTCGGGTGAGTATAACTCTGGAGCTGTCGTGGGAAGAAATGATTCATTAGCTTTCGTCTATATATACAGATTTACAAAATTCGAGATGTGCAAGCAGGTAATGCATAATGTTCGATCAAATTTACCACCGTCAAGTAGCCTACGTGGAGGCGCAACTTCGTCAAAAGTTGTTTTCGTGGAATCGTCTTATTCCAGGGGGGGGCGTTGCAGCAGGAAGCGTGTTGTTCTTCCGTGCCCGCCCAGCCAGTGCCCCCGCTTGCCCAGACCCTGCAGGGCTACCTGCGGGCCCTGGAGCCCCTTCTGCCGCCCGAAGAGATGGACCACACCAGGAAGATGGTGCAGAGGTTCTCCCAGGAAGGCGGGCTGGGTCCTAATTTGCAAGAAGGTCTGGAGAACCGAGCAAGAAGCAGTAATAACTGGGTGTGTAAGACGAACTAAACGCCCCGCAAAATGTTTGAAGTGTTTTCAACGAGGCAACACTGGCTGGATTTATAGAGGCGTACAAATACGTGGCAAAAATAATGTAAAACAATATGTGTCTTGATGTGTGTGTGGGGGGTGTGTATGTATGTGATGTGTATGTGATGTGTGTGTGTGTATGCGGTGTGTGTGTGTGCTCCTGCAGATAGCAGACTGGTGGGTTCAGTGGGCGTACCTGAAGAGCAGGCAGCCTCTGCCCGTGCACTCCAGCCCTGCCATCTCCCTCCCCAAGAGAGACTTCTCAGAGTGGAGGGGCCAGCTGGTGTGAGTTCCTGCAGGCCTCTCCTGTTTCAGTTTAGGGCCGGTCGCTGGTCACACACTGTAGGATAGGAAGCCAAGCCTTTCCTGACTACACACACACACACACACACACACACACACACACACACACACACACACACACACACACACACACACACACACACACACACACACACACACACACAGAGGAGTCAGTGTTTACATGGCCTGGTTTGTAGATGTTTTTTTTTACCCATGCACACACACGCTCACACTCTCTCACACACACACACACACACACACACAGAGGTGTATTTATGAACGAGCTGCACCCATTTAGGTTTGCCTCGGGTGTTTTCAGAGAGGTGTGTTGTCCGGTGGGGTGTCAACAGTCTTCGGGACTGAAAGGACTTGAGCCTTGCATGGGCCGTGTCTCAGAAGTCTGTAGTTGATTTATTGTGTCCTCTCTCTTTGTCTGTCTACCTCTCCCCCTTGGTCTCCTCCCCCTCCCCTCTCTCTCTCTCTCTCTCTCTCTCTCTCTCTCTCTCTCCACACCCCCTACTTTAACTGTCATGGACAAAACCTGGAGCTCTAAAAAAGTAAACATTTTCCTGTTTGCTTTCATCCAGGTTTGCGTCTAAGTTGATCGCAGCCGTGCTGGATTTCAAAGCCAAAGTGAACAAGTGAGTCTCACTAATAGAATTAATGTTAATAATGTTAATTAAAAAAAGAGGCAGATCTGTGTTTTGAACCTATGACCTAGAACCCATGTCTCTCACTGCTATTTTGACTCGTTGACCTTTAGCCCAAAATAGTTGACCGATGGTTCTTTGTTTTATAAAGGCGGTCTAAATTTATATTATATAGTCTATTGTACGGTAACCATATCTCTGCTATGCTCCCCCTCTCTCTCCCCCTCTCTCCCCCTCTCTCTCTCTCTCTCTCCTCTCTCTCTCTCTCTCTCTCTCTCTCTCTCTCTCTCTCCCCTCCTCTCTCTCTCTCTCCCCTCCTCTCTCTCTCTCTCTCTCTCTCACCCTCTCTCTCCCCCCCACCCTCTCTCTCTCTCTCCCCCCTCCCCCCCAGTGATCTGCTGCCAGGGGAGTTCATGCGAGGCCACCCTCTGTGTATGGAGCTGTTCCCCCTGCTGTTCTCGTCCTGCAGGATCCCAGGTCCTAAACACGACCAGGTGGTGCATTACGGCCACGCCCGCCGCTCCCCCACGCACATCACCGTGGTGCGCAACTACCAGGTGACCCGGCCGGCCTGCAAACAAACACCCAACAGAATCTCCAGGACTGAACTGAACTGAATCAATAGGACAGAACTGAATCAGTAGGATAGAACAGAATCAGTCAAAACAGAGCAGAATCAATTGAACGAAACAGAAAACCATCAATAGAACTGAATGGAATCAATGGGACAGAAATGAATCAGTAGGATAGAACAGAATCAGTCAATCAATCGACACAACAGAACCAATAAAACTGTAGAGATTTGTATAGTTGGCTGTTAGTTGCATTGCTTCCTCACAACGTGCGTGTGTGTGTGCGTGTGCGTGCGTGCGTGTGCGTGTGTGTGTGTGTCTGTGTGTGTGTGTGTGTGTGCGCGCGTGCGTGTGTGTGTGTGCGCGCGTGTGTGTGCGTGTGTGCGTGTGCGTGCGTGTGCGTGCGTGTGTGTGTGTGTGTGTGTGTGCGGGTCCAGTTCTTCCAGCTGGAGGTGTACAACAGCGATGGCTCCAGGATGACGGAGAGCCAGATCCACGGGCAGCTGCTCAGGATCCGGGCCCAGTCCTGGAAGACCGACAAGGAGCCGCTGGGAATCCTGACCAGCGAGCACAGACACACCTGGGGCCAGGCATACACACGGCTTCTCAGAGGTGGGCTGCAGACACACACACACTCACACACACACACACACACATACACATCACTCACAGAAGAATATCTTTAGGCATCAGATCCAGGCTGTGAAAGGATTCTTAGTGGAGGAATAGATCGTAACACATTTTTATCCTCTGTTTAGTCTTTATCTTTGCATTGTGCCTCTCTCCCTCTCTCCCCCTCTCTCCCCCTCTCTCTCTCCCCTCTTCTCTCTTCCCTCTCTCCCCTTCCCTCTCTCCCCCTCTCTCTTTCCTCTCTGTGACTCAGAAAAGCTGAATAAGGAGTCTGTGCGAGTGATTGAGAAGGGACTCTTCACCCTGTGTCTGGACTCTCCTGTCATGAGGATATCAGATGAGAAGTATGCCCTCGTCACCACATGTCTCTCTCTCCTCCACCCTACTTAGGCCTCTAGTTTTTGTACAGCTGTTCCACTCAGGGCTCGAACTTAACGTTGGGGGAATATGTGTGCCTTATAGACACACGGTCAAAAGGTAAGGTGTTGTGTGAATGATGCGTCACGCAGGTTTGATCATCTCCATGCAGGTACTCCAGTCGCATGGCGGCTCAGATCCTGCATGGGGGCGGGTCTTACTCCAACAGCGGAAACCGCTGGTTCGACAAAACGCTCCAGGTGGGAGGAGCTGTGAGATGTTGCTTAGCGCTGAAACAACATGTCCACTGAATGGTTGAGAGTCTGTAGGCTGTTTGGTAACTCTCCATCCCTTTCTCCCCTCCAACCCTCCCCTCTGCTCCCGGTCTCTCTGTCTTTCTCTCTCTCTCCTCTCTCTCCACTCCCCTCCCTCTCTCTCCCCTCTCCTCTCTCCCCTCCCTCTCTCTCCCCTGACCCTCTCCTCTCTCTCCACTCCCCTCCCTCACCCTCTCTCCCCTCACCCTCTCTCCCCTCACCCTCTCTCCACTCCCCTCCCCTCCCTCTCTCCTCTCACTCTCCTTCTCTTTGCCCTCTCCCTCTCCCTCCCCTCAGTTCGTGGTGGGTGAGGATGGTTCCTGGGGGCTTCTGTATGAGCAGGCCACAGCTGAAGGTCCACCAATAGCCACCCTCTTGGACCACATCCTGCAGTACTGGTAGGACAACAGGGTGGTGCTCAGCAAGGGAGAGGGTGGTGATCAGCAGGTAGAGGGTGGTGATCAGCAGGGAGAGGGTGGTGTTCAGCTGCTAGAGGGTGGTGTTCAGCAGGTAGAGGGTGGTGTTCAGGGAGAGGGTGGTGTTCAGCAGGGAGAGGGTGGTGTTCAGCAGGGAGAGGGTGGTGTTCAGTCTCTTCTCTGTCACAGTCAGAAGCCCGACCCGAAGAGAGCTCCGCTGGTGCCACTGCCCATGCCCAGGAAACTGTACTTCTCCATCGACCGCGACATCAAAAGAGACATAGAGCACGCCAAGCAGAACCTGGATATGTGAGCGTTTCTACACACACACACACACACACTACACACATACTCACACACACATTCTCACACACACACTTATTTAGCCTGCTAATATAAAGTCTTTAACCGCAGGGATTAGTTAAGTGCATAGTGCACACATACTTTG
Source organism: Thaleichthys pacificus (assembly GCA_023658055.1). Taxonomy (NCBI): domain Eukaryota; kingdom Metazoa; phylum Chordata; class Actinopteri; order Osmeriformes; family Osmeridae; genus Thaleichthys; species Thaleichthys pacificus. Next base: position 14,394,286 of record CM042861.1, on the reverse strand, counting down.
ACACCCTAAGTTCTAAGTTTGACACCCTAAGTTCTAAGGAGAAGGTATGATCCATTATCCAGGCAGGCTGTGTTTACTTATGATGAAGTCCTACATACCATCCTGCCAAGCTTGAAAGGGACGTGTAAACATGATTATCTGGCCCGTGTGGCAGTAACCTTGACAAAACACACTCAGCATAATGCTCTCGTTGGCTTTGCTGTCCCCTTGACCTCCTCTGGCTATTTTAAGAGGGTGCTGTAATGCTAAGCTACCGTGTAGCTCTGTGGCGTGAGGGCCGCCCCCCAGTGGCCAAAAGATGCAATAACACAAATCTGAATTCTTCGTTGTTGATCGCTTGGATCATTCTATCCAGAGACTTTTGAGCTCTTTGGTTTATTAGATTGTGGGCAATCTTGTTAATATCAGTCAAATGTAACTTTTTTTTAAATATTAATTTATTTTTTGTGGGGGCATTTTTCATGCTTAATTGGACGGATTGTACATGAATTGAGACAGGAGAGAAAGAGACAGGGAGACGAGGGCGAAGGAAGAGTTCAAACCCGCTGCAGTGAGGCCTCAGCCTTCATGGTACTCCCACTTATCCTGTGAGCTACCGAAGAGCCCGTAACCTTCTAACCCCTCTGTTCTACCTGTGTGTCTCTACAGCCTGATCAACGACCTGGATATAAACTGCTTCAACTTCCAGCGGTTTGGGAAGGAACTGCCTAAACGACACAATCTCAGCCCCAACTCCTTCATCCAGGCAGCGGTTCAGTTGGCCTACTACAGGTCAGCTCTAACACCAGACCCCCTCTAGAGACACAACACACAATAAGAATTTGTTCTGTGTGCCGAATATGCCTTATAAACACTTTGATTTAGATTTTACGTCTAAGAAACATCTGGACGACTTCAATAAGTTAAAAAAACAAACAAAAAAAAAACGCTTTTGCCGATGATGTGTTTGTAATTCCTCATGTTCCTTTTCATCCTTTTCCTCGTGTGTACTTCCTGGGTCAGAGTTCACCGTGAGGTGTGCCCTTCCTGTGACATGGCCTCCCAGCGCATGTTCAGGGGCGGACGCACCGAATACATCCGCTCCCCGACCAATCAGACGCTCCGCTTTGTGATGGCCTTCGACGACCCGGTCGTGTCGGTGAGAGAACCTTCTAGATGGTTTCTAAAGAGAGAGAGAGAGAGAGAGAGAGAGAGAGAGAGAGAGAGAGAGAGAGAGGGAGAGGGAGAGGGAGAGGGAGAGGGAGAGGGAGAGGGAGAGGGAGAGGGAGAGGGAGAGAGGGGGAGAGGGGGAGAGGGGGAGAGGGGGGAGAGGGGGAGAGGGGGAGAGAGGGAGAGGGAGAGAGAGAGAGGGGGAAGTTAAGTGTTAAACTTCTGTATCCGGGGCCATTTGGTGTTGTGACGTGTGTTGTCCGTGTTTCAGACGGAAGCCAAGCGGGAACTCTTAAGAGAAGCTGTCGAGGCCTACAGTGCTCTCACTGACCAGGTAACCGTCAGTTAAGTTAAAAATAACTGAAACTTGTTTCCTGTCACTCCAATTTATTTCACTTTTCTCAATACACCTTAATTTAGTTTAATTTATTTTGTTATTTTTGTTCAGGCACTCAGAGGGCAGGCCATCGACCGCCACCTGCTGGGCCTGAAGCTGCAGGCCATCGAGGAGGGACTGAGCGTGCCCAGACTGTTCATGGACACAGCCTACGGCCTGGCCACGCACTGGAAACTCAGGACAGGACAGGTACCTGTAGACTACACACCACACACCCTGGAACAGATACGGCACCACACACCCTCTTTGCTTGGGTGTAGACTTTCCAACTGATGAATAAACCAGACTTTGATCAGACGTAACCTCCCGTGTAGGTCCCGTCCAACACAGACAGCGTGATGTGTTTCGGTCCCCTGGTCCCCGACGGTTACGCCGTGTGCTACAACCCCCAGCAGGACCACGTGCACTTCTCCATAACGGCCTTCAACTGCTGTGAAGGAGACTCATGCTGAAACGCTGGCCCTCACCCTGAAGAGCGCCCTCTGTGACCTCCAGGAGTTACTGCAGCCCGCCGTGTAGCGCGGGACCTCGGCACGACCCTGCTGCTGGATGCATGCTCTCTTGCGGGGCTTCACTCGGGGGGGGGGGGGGGGGGAATAATGTGTGTGCTGAATAAGGGTTGGAGTGTGGACCAGCGTGAAGGTCAGCCAGCCCTGGTGTAGAGGTTACAAGGGAAATGCCTGTTATCGCCTTGTATTTGCGGTGCTAATGTTTGGATAACTGATTGATCTGAACTGTTTGCTGCGCTCTGTTGGCTAACCTGCTGCTATGACGAGCTGCTGTTTGCCATAGATAACTGTTTTGAGAGGAAATCATAGAGACACAACACTTAGCTGTGCAATTGTTACAAGCACACTGCTAATATCTAACAAACTGTACTTCAGGCCATGTCGGACAGCATCTGTGAATGTCCTCCTGAAAGAGTCTGTTCAGTACCAGACACGGTGGTGTTTTAGAGAGGGGGGGTGAGCTGGCCAGGTGTGTTAAGTGTGTTTGTATACCTGGTACCTTTGTACCACAAAACCACCTCAGCACCACAATTCAGCCTCTGGTTGTTAAGTAAAAGATTTGCTGAGAGGTTTTCGGGTTGTGGATAATAATCACTTGCTCGTGTCATGGGCCTCTTGTGTTAAGCGTTTCAGTGTGTCCTAATGTTGTGTTGGATGAGTTTCTTGAAACCTTTAGTTACCCTGTAAAGGACCAAATCTCTTTATTGGCAAAAAGCACAAGCTTGCCTCAGCTCTGCATATGAATCTATTCTTGTTATTACCTCAGTATCATAATTGCCAATAAATATATTGCGATATTCTTAAAGAAATACTGGGCTGAAATGTTTTTTGATGAGAGGTTTATGGATATACATTTTCTGCAACATCCTCGCATCTTTAATTCCTCAAAATTAAATGTAGTTCAGTTCGTTCCGAATCTTCGAAGAACCGTCTTCGAAACAGGAAATGACTTCACGCGTCCTGCAACAGAACCGGAACAAACAAACCAAAGACATCTTTAGAAAACGAAATGCGCCAGCTGTTAGTAGATAGGTAGTCTGTCCAGGAACTCAAACTGGCAGTGCGTCCTGAATCAACAGGATTTAAAAAGGGATTGTATTTACTTTTAAGGAATTGACTATATGTTTTTAAAATTGTATGCGATATAACACGTGTAGCATTTCAAGCTACTATATTTTAATTTGAGAATTTTCGCATATTTTATTTTTATATTCTCTATTATTATATTTTGTAATTTGTCTAAAATGAAGTCGACCTCCGTTGTCTCAACCCGGAGGTGCGGGGCCGCCAGGTTGTTGTGGCCGGTCTTTGGTGCGTGTCTTGTGGCTGCAGTCATTGGATACAAGCCGGTGGTGATAATCCATGGGTTGTTCGACAGCCCCGGCGCATTCGTCAATTTAATGCGTTTTATAAACCAGGTGAGTGTAGGTTATATTGAGAAGGTGCACTTTCTGTGTCATATCTAGGTTTGTATGTTGAGATATATATTGCATTTCTCTTAACAACAATGATCTGTACACAATGTCCTTTTACGGGACATGAGCGTTCACTTGATACACGCCGAGGTTTACAAAAGAGCAAGAGGCTATCGCGTTGCAATACATACTGAGAATGATCTTGTATAACATGATGGACATTGATATAACTGGTAGTGGTGATACAGCGTTTTAATGTTGCTGTGAAACGAAAGAAGCTGAATACGGCAGCGAGACGTTCTCACCGTGATGGTCGTTAGATCTTCCCACGATTGGTTATCTGTCTTCTGTTACCGGGACTAGGCAGGCTCTACTTTGCGAGGCACACATTTCATGAGACTTTTCTAAAGAATAACTTGGTTTATCAGTATACATAACTTTTTACACTGGTAATTAACTCACTTTTGGTTATGTAATTCCAACTATTTCACAAACGGTTGTTGTATCACTGTACTTTCCCCTCAGTGTTTTATTTAAAATTACCACCTCTCCCTCTCTCCCTCAGTCTCACCCAGGAACCAATGTATCGGTCATTGACTTGTACGACCACAGTGCCAGCCTCCAGCCACTGTGGACCCAGGTAGAAGGCTTCAAAGCTGCCATCTATCCCATCTTAAAGAACGCAGAAGATGGTGTCCATTTCATATGCTACTCTCAAGGTAGGCTAATAAGTGTGAATATGAGTGTCACAGACAGAAAAGAACATTTCCCCATTCACCTTTGTAGAACAGTTCTCAAAGTAAAGATACCAAAGATTTTCTTCTCAGAAAAACCCCTGTGATTTCCTACTCGTAGCTGTGCTGCAGCTGCAGATAGTTTCATTTCTGTGGAGAGGATTGTTACAGTTGGACTGAACCTTCGTGGGTGTGACTCATTCTGTCCCTGTCGCAGGTGGGCTGATATGCAGAGGGATTCTATCCACTCTTCCCAACCATAAAGTCCACTCCTTCATCTCTCTGTCCTCTCCACAGGCAGGCCAGTATGGAGGTCAGTTTTAGCGGAGTACATTTGAGAGTTTATGTTCCCCAATAAGGAACTGAATGTGGTTTATACCGTTTTATAGACAGCTATACAGCTCTGGCCGCCATTTACGTTTTCCATTTTAAACATTTAGCAGACGCTTTCATCCTAAGCGACATTCAAACAGGAAGTTTCACCTGACAGTTACATATTTCATATGTACATTATGTACACATACATATTACATATGTATATGTGTGTGTTTTTTTAGACACAGACTACCTGAAGTACCTCTTCCCTCAGTTTGTCAAGTCCAACCTGTTCCACCTCTGCTACACGTCGGTGGGGCAGCGAATCTCCATCTGCAACTATTGGAACGGTCAGTCATTCAGTTCTGTCTTACTGTGTGTTTATTCAGCCAGGGACGGAGGTCTCATCTGTCCCCCCCACTTTCGATAATGAAGATCATATCTAACCACTCAGCAAACACTTTTATCCAAAGCGTTATGAAAATATGTACAAATAGTGGATGTAGAAAGTGCAGCAGAAAGTCAGAGATCAGAAGAGCCTCGTTCGGTACCTCCTAGACCACATGTAACAGGAGGGATGAACTTCCTGAATGTTCACAGTTCTTGTTCTCTCCCCCAGATCCTCACCACAGGGATTTATATGTAAACACCAGCGACTATCTGGCTCTGTTGAACGGAGAGAGAGCTCATTCCAATTCAACAGGTTAGCATTACATCTCACGCCAAACATATCTATATAACACTGTGTGTGTGTGTGTACTATCCAAAGGGTGATTTGAATCTGCAATCTCTTGATCTGCTGTCAAATGCTCTAACCATTAAGCTACATCCTTCCCCATTCTTATCGTCCACAGCGTGGAAGAAGAACTTCCTGCAGATCAAGAAGCTGGTCCTGATTGGTGGGCCAGACGATGGTGTCATCACACCGTGGCAGTCGAGGTGAGCTGTATTTTCTGTTCTAAACAGGAAGACGTGTGTTTTTTTTACTCATTCCAACCATGTCATTGTGAGTCGCTGTTCTGGGCTGGTATGTGCGAATGATAATCTACACAAAAGGATTAAGACAAGATTTTTCTAATTTTATAATAATCTTCTGTTATTGCCTTCTGCAGTCAGTTTGGTTTCTATGACGACAACGAGACGGTTGTGGAAATGAAGAATCAAGATGTGAGTATGAGTTATGACCTTTGACCCAGCTGTGTCATGTGACCCTACACAGCAGGAAGGTCACATATTCCAGTTAGCTTTATTGAGAATATTTATTCCTTAAGTGACCTGTTCAAATTCGATTATTTTAGTTTAAGATTAGTTCTACAGCACCTCCCTTATGTTATGTGAAGCATTCTGAATGTGTACAGTGTGATATTTTAGTTTTGAATTAAATGAAATCTCTCCTTCGTGAATGATGAATGAATGCTATATCGCTTTGGATAAAAGTGTTTGCTAAATGAATAAAAATGTAAATGTTTTCTTGAACTGTCAGTTGGACTCTGGCTGTGTTTGCAGGTGTATCTGAGTGACATGTTTGGACTGAAGACCCTGAACGCTCGTGGAGATCTGTACCTGTGCTCCATGGCAGATGTGGAACACGTGATGTGGCATTCTAACCAGACCGTTTACGACTACTGCATCGACAAGTGGCTCATCTAGAGCACAGATCTTTGCACAAACACACACATGTTAAACCTCAGTGTGATGCGTGCTCGCGTTACCACTGCGTGTGAAACTCTCGTCTGCACTAAATTGTGAAATTGCTCATCACATTTTTCAAATGTTTCCATGTTCTGTTTACCATGCCATTCTGGAACCGCATAGTCGTACACTTTTACATGTGTATCCATGTGTGTGTTTGTTACCTCAGAAAACAGGACAACACAACAGTGCCTGAGATACATCCTGTACATTTTCTGTCGTTTGTGTTTTTAACCGGAGCAAATTTTTCCTTCTGGTTTTAAAAAAAACTTTTATTTTAAGTCTTGTCAGGATGTGATCACGTTTGTTTTAACGTTTTTCCTAGAACTTCAGAACCCAAGAACCGCTTCAGTGGAATCATGCCTTTTATGTTTAGAAGGTTTCCTGTCGTTAAGTGTTTTTAACCAGAGCAAATTTTTCCTTCTGGTTTAAAAAAAAACTTTTATTTTAAGTCTTGTCAGGATGTGATCACGTTTGTTTTAACGTTTTTCCTAGAACTTCAGAACCCAAGAACCGCTTCAGTGGAATCATGCCTTTTATGTTTAGAAGGTTTCCTACATGTCTCAGTGTTTCATTGTATTTTCCAAACCAAAGTGCTATCGAACAGTGACAGTGCTAAAAACAGGATGTGAATAAGTGAGGAAGAAAACTGTAATTTTAAAAAGGGAATGTTTAAAAGAGGGATGTATGGAGATAGAGATGGGTAAAGATTGGCAGTGCTATATTAGCATGTATGTGTCCACAGAGTATGTCTCCTTGCATTTTAGATATCTCAGGCATTGGTTCAAACCTATTTGAACCAATGCTTACCTATCTAGGTATCATATTACAGATTTGCATGTTTATTTTTTACATGTTGGATGGTAAACGGGATTGTGTAAACTCAGTACAAAGACCTGGTTACATTGCACAATAGAGTTAAATTAGAACCAGCAGATAAGCATCAGGATTTAAGGGATGTAAGGGAAATGTTATACTTTGTATACCTGCTTTGTATCTATGGTGAACTTTGCAGTATTATGTTTGTGCGTTTTAATATGGTTCTGTGAGCATTTATGTAATATTGTTATATATTTACGGAATTGCTAAAGGGATTTCCTTGTTTGATGTGTGGATTTCTTATAGAAAACGTTTAACATACCTATTAATTATTTAACGGATATGTGCTCCTATCATATTGACTCAGTCAATTTACCAATGTGCTTTACAGTTTCTAAGCAAGAACAAAGTTGCAATTGGGAAGTTAGCAACAATAAAACAAAAATACAATTTGACATTTGTTTGGCATTTTTGTGATAAAAATGAACATACATCGCATACAAATGTATATATTTCTAAATTTCTCGTTTATATTACCGTAATACTTTGGTGGAACTACAATTCCCAAAAAGCTCTTTCAACCGGATGTAACTGTCACACTTCCGGCTCACTGCATATCGGCATGAGGCGCCCTGAAAAGGCCCTTTTCCGTCTCTGAGAAGTGTGGTGCAGAACGGCAGACACAAGTGAGTGAAAAAATTATCGTATTGTTGATTTAATGTTCGTGAAAATGCTCGTTGTTGGCCATAATGTTGTGTTTGGTTGTGTAGATGGTTACGAATCGACAAAAGATATTGTTTATGCAGCCAAAGTCAGTTAAAAAAAGCAACTAAACGTCAACGAGAACGTATTCGGGAGTCTGTGCCTGGCTAGCACATGTCATGTTAAGCTAAAGATTTTAACGTTTGCGTATGCCTCGGATTTTAAATCTCCCTTTCCACCAAACCATTTACGTCATATATTACATGCATAGTGATTGATTTTGCCGTAAATCGGGTTATTGCCAATTGTAATTGTAATCGCCGTTGATTAGGGAAGCTAATGTTAGCTAGCCTACACGCGTACCCGGTTGAACAGATTCAGGCTTTTATTTGGGCCTAGCGGTAAGTGCCTGCTAACGGCATTCATACGTTAAAGTTTGCATTTGTACAGCCCTAGACAACGCGTTGTTATGATTATTAACCCTTCCTGTGGTATGTTTAACCTTAGTAGGTAGGTAGTTAATTGGACTTGTCAACTATCCATCTAGCTAAATGAAATGGCCAGCGAGCGACCCCATACTAAACACGTCCACAGACTATGCTACTTGTCAAACAATTGCTCTGCTTGGCTACACTTCAGGAAGAAGACTGAGATTTCATAGTGAATGAAAACATTTTAAACGTTAACGGTGTCTGCTCTAGCATTTCTAACATTTCTGTTCCCTCCCAGAATGACTGAGTCCTGGGAGACTGCTCCGGCAGTTGCCGAGAGCCCTGAAATTAAGCTCTTCGGGAAATGGAGCACCGATGATGTCCAGATCAACGACATCTCCCTGCAGGTACAGGAATACTTTATATTCGCGCACCTTATTCACACCATAGTCAAATATAAATATATTTACGCTTATAACAGATCTGATTGATTGTGTGTGTAAGCGAGGCTAGAGTCACGGCTGGACAGATCCTCGTTGTCCTGCTGTGCTAGAGTGCTCGCAGATGAAACGTCTTTGCTTATTCATTGGCTGTAGTCTCTTGTGGCCCAGCCAATCACCAGCTCAGAGACAGTTCAATATTTGTATAAAAAAGAATCTGCAGAACTAATTGAAATCGCATCTAAATATATTCCCTTGTTGATGAAACCGTTTCCATATCCTCCAGGATTACATTGCAGTGAAGGAGAAGTACGCCAAGTACCTCCCTCACTCTGGGGGGCGCTACGCCGCCAAGCGCTTCCGCAAGGCCCAGTGCCCCATTGTGGAACGGCTCACCAACTCCATGATGATGCACGGACGCAACAACGGCAAGAAGCTGATGACAGTGCGCATCGTCAAGCACGCCTTCGAGATCATCCACCTGCTGACTGGAGAGGTGTGGAGACTTGACGCTTTCTCTCCCTCCAGGGCAGATGGGGGAACATAATTCCAAAGGAGAGGATCAAAGGGCTCTCACCCACGCTAGTGTTTTTAAAGAAGGAACATTAGTGCTTATCTAAAATAAATTGTAATTCGTTCCTTGGATTAGGGGTCGTCAAAGCCCCACACGAAGCTGTATTCATTGACCAAATGCTTTTATCCAAAGCGACAAACAAATACCACACACCTTCCCAGTTGACCTTCTCCCTCCCTTTCCCAGAACCCCCTGCAGGTGCTGGTCAACGCCATCATCAACAGCGGCCCTCGTGAGGACTCCACTCGTATCGGCCGCGCCGGTACCGTCAGGAGGCAGGCCGTGGACGTGTCCCCGCTGCGTAGAGTCAACCAGGTAACACTTGCCCTCCACCTGCCCCCCACCTGCCTGCCTAGGGGGCAGGACAAGCCGTCACAGCCAGCTGTAGTGGGGTTAAATGAGACCTGTTTAGTGACCTTCAGTCTTGGGGCTTGGTGCTGTATTGTACCGTTTCAACGGTCATGACGGGGTTAAGTCTGACCGTGACTAATCAGTGCCTTTGGTCAAATTGAGAAATGCATGTTCATGTAACTGTACATATTGTGTGTGTGCAGTGGTATCGTACATTCCTGTGTGCGCGAGGCTAGAGTCACGGCTGGACAGATCCTCGTTGTCCTGCTGTGCTAGAGTGCTCGCAGAGAAAACGTCTTTGCTTATTCATTGGCTGTAGTCTCTCCCGTGGCCCAGCCAATCACCAACTCAGACACATTCAACATGTTCTGTGAATTATTTTCATTCTGATTCTAGATCTCTGGTTATGTTCCATTTAGAATTCTACAGTCAACCTTCTGTGATTGTTTGTAGTTGTGATTCTAGAGCTCTAGTTGTGTTCCGTTAGAACCCCAGAGAGTCTGAAGGTTCCTGCCTCACCTGTGTTTCCTTCCTGCCTCAGGCCATCTGGCTGCTGTGTACGGGAGCAAGAGAGGCGGCTTTCAGGAACATCAAGACCATCGCTGAGTGCCTGGCTGATGAGCTGATCAACGCCGCTAAGGTGAGACCCTCTGGGGCTGGGGAGAGCTCGGTGGTTAGAGCGTTAAGCTGCCGGTCACAGGTTGAGTCCCCCTGTACTGCATGTGGCTTTGGATAAAAACACGTTCTATTTTCTTTGGATACAATTTATAAATGTCTAACTTAGGAGAAAAATGTGATTAGTCTTTTAAATCTGTGCCTGTGTATTTCTGTGGAGTCTTCCTGTCTAAAATGTTACAATTCTAATGTTTGTTTTCATCTACAGGGTTCATCCAACTCTTACGCCATCAAGAAGAAGGATGAGCTCGAGAGAGTGGCCAAGTCCAACCGTTAAAAATGTTTGTTGCTTTCTAAAAAAAAAACGAAATAAATTTGAAGAAACCTCATTTTGGTTCTCATCCATTTTTCATCAACAGGACGACCGTGGTTTTATTCCTCTGCTTCACAAAGTCTTAACATGTATACAAAGGCTTCACTAAAGCATACAAATGGCATATACATTTTTGATTTCTGAGTCCTACAAAAGGATTTTGTGCAGAACAGTGGTTAGGATAAATTTGGATTTGAGCAGAATGGCTCAGAATCCAGAGGAGGATATTTATTGACCGATCAAAAACACAAGATCTCATTCTGACATCCTAGACAACCATTATCAAGAGCTTTGGGTTTCCTGTTGATTAGACTACACCAGTTAACATGAGTGGTTATTTTCCTGTGATGAGGGAGTTTGGAAAGGCATGTACCATGATTACAAAGGTTGAGAACTTGAGAAAGATCTTCTGTGGAATATGATTATACATCGACTCTGAGCTGCACCTTCTAAAACACGCCACTAGACGGCACCGGTGTGTCCACTAAAGAACCTTCCTGCGAGGGGAACGTGGAACAACACCATTAGACAAAATGTCCACCCTTCTGTTGACGTCGAGTCCCCAGAGTGTAAGATGGGAAGCTGTAGCGAGTGACTCGTCGGGGTTCCGCCGATCAGAAGTGTGGCTTCCGGTTGATGAGCAGGCAGAAGGAGGACAGCGACGCGCCCAGTTTGGAGGCTTCGCTGCAGGCGGTGGGGAGCAGCGTGTAGTCTGTCAGCTTCTGGAAGGCCTGGAGGAAGAAGAGCCAAATCGGGGGGGTTAGGTTTGTTTACAAAAGGAGGGTGGGACAGCATTTTTAGATTTATTAAGGATAAAGCTGTTGGATGTAACAGTTCCTCCCTCCAGACTCACGGGGGCGCTGTCGGGGCACTCGTCAGGGGGCCGGTGGAGGAGGAAGTCCTGTTTGGACGGACCACGGACGTACACACAGTTAGCAGCGGCATCCTCTGGGACGGTCAGAACCTCGTAGTGGTGATCGGTCAGCTGCTCCATCATCTACACACACACAGACACACACATATAGGTTTACACACATGCGTTTACGCCCACTCACAGACGTACATATTACACACACACACACAGAAGATAGGGAGGGCAAACCCGAGGCCAGACGACAGCAGGGGCCAGTGTGCAGATCCCATTATGCTCCAGAAGCCCCCAGAGACAGTGGAGATGGACCTCAGCCAAGGGCGCTCACCGACCTCACAGGCTAATGCTGCTCTAATGAGCCTTCACACGCTAACCAGAGCCTTCACACGCTAACCAGAGCCTTCACTGGCCCTGCTTCACCACGGATGCTTCCGTCTCGTGTGTGTCAGAACAGACATGGGATGTGGGATAAGTGGGAGTTGAGATTGTAGTTTTTTTCTGTTAAATGCTGTTAAAATCCATTAAAATCATTAAATATAGATGGTTCCTGGAATCTTAACTCCGACTTAACTGCTGAAATACTGTTGGAACATTGATCTGTAGAAACAAACTCACATGTACACAGACACAAGCGTACTCACACACGTACATACACACACACTCACGTGCAAGGTCTTCTTGGCCCCGTTAGAGTTGCTGATGATGATGGTGTCCGGTCCTCCCATGGAACAGATGTTCTTAAGGCGAGATCCTCCACACACGGGTACGGTCGACACCGCAAAGTCCTGCAGGCCCAACGACACAGACAGCAGTTAGCCCTGCACACGGCCAACACACCCATCACCTCCGCATGTGGAACACTCACAGTTCATTCACTTAAAAAGCTGTTTAATTTAGCACACGCTTTTATAATAATAAATCCGTTTAATTTAGCGGTTCGCTTTTATCCAACGCCAACATCCACTGGGGGATTTGACCCTACGACCTCTAGCTCTGCAGTCAGATGCTCTAGAAATAAGCTAAACCTAATCATCCAAAGGGATGTATAAATACTAGGTTCTGAAAGAGCAGCAGATTATCAGGGGTTTAAACACGGTTCCACACAGTCAAGGAACAGTCTGCATCCGAGTGGGTCATCATGTAAGCAGCAGCACTGGCCGTTAAAGTGGAGTCGGAAATACCACGTCACCACGTGTTCTATACAAACCACAAGCAAAACATAAACAGTGCTTTTACATTTACATTTACTTTGCAGCACAAGCAGACAGACAGCCTCTGGAGTGTTTTACATGGCCACACCTAGTGTCACATGATCCCTCAACCCAGGAAGTACAGGTCCAGACCGGCCGTTGTTGGAGAGGGTAACCGGACGGACGACAAACGTTTACACAGAAATCCGGCTCCTCTCTTTCCTTTACTCGTCCACTCGCTTATCTTCTGGGTATCATAGCGACCGACCTACATCTGAACTGTGCCAACAAACACACAGGCTCACTCTCACACACACAGGCTCACTCTCACACACACACACAGGCTCACACACACACACACACAGGCTCACACACACACACACACAGGCTCACTCTCACACACACACACAGGCTCACACACACACACACACACAGGCTCACACACACAGGCTCACTCACACACACACACACAGGCTCACACACACACACACAGGCTCACTCACACACACACAGGCTCACTCACACACACACACACAGGCTCACACACACACACACAGGCTCACTCACACACACACAGGCTCACTCACACACACACACACAGGCTCACTCACACACACACAGGCTCACTCACACACACACACACACACACACACACTCACACACACACACACACACACACACACACACACACACAGGCTCACACACACACACACAGGCTCACACACACACACACAGGCTCACACACACACAGGCTCACACACACACACACAGGCTCACTCACACACACACAGGCTCACTCACACACACACAGGCTCACTCACACACACTCACACACACACAGGCTCACACACACACAGGCTCACACACACACACACACACAGGCTCACACACACGTCTCCTACCATGCCGTCCTCCCCTGATGCAGGGTGGAGGTGATGCAGGGTGGAGGTGATTCCTACCTTGAAGGTGTCAGCCAGCACCTCGGCCCCGCGGTGGTTGGTGTGGGAGGAGATCCCCACGAAGAACTCTCTGCCGGTGAAGAGCACGTCGCTGCCCTCCAGCGTGGCCCCCGCAGAGCCCCCCTCCTCCGTCCCCATCTCCACCACGCTCAGGTTCAGCTCCGACACCACCTGCCTCACCGCATCCGCCTGGTTGGGGGGGGGGGGGAGATCAAACTGAATCCATGTTCCTGGTCTGTGTGTGTCTCACTGTGTGTGTGTACCTCACTTTGGATGTGTGTTTAACTCAGTGTGTGTACCTCACTTTGGATGTGTGTTTAACTCAGTGTGTGTACCTCACTTTGGATGTGTGTTTAACTCAGTGTGTGTGTGTGTACCTCACTTTGGATGTGTGTTTAACTCAGTGTGTGTGTGTGTGTACCTCACTTTGGATGTGTGTTTAACTCAGTGTGTGTGTGTGTGTACCTCACTTTGGATGTGTGTTTAACTCAGTGTGTGTGTGTACCTCACTTTGGATGTGTGTTTAACTCACTGTGTGTGTGTGTGTGTGTGTGTGTACCTCGCTGCGTCTCTGCTGTCTGAAGGGCCTGGTGATGAGCGCTGTGTCTCCTTGCACCACGGCCAGGTCCTCCACCCTCCAGCTCTCCGGCAGCTCCGGGTCGGGGGGGATCACGATCAGCTGAAGCCCCATCTTCTGCCTCAGCGCCCCCGTCAGCACGCCAAACTGCCGCTGGGCCTTGGCCAGATCCACGCCGCTCTCCCCGCCCTCCCACGCCCTCCCGAAGGTCTCAGGGATGCCCCGCACCACGGCGTGGGTGAAGCGACCGTAAGGACACATACCCGCCATGATGTCTGTGTGTGGGGGTGTTTTTGAGTGTGTGTGTCCGTCTGTCTGTGTGTTCGTGTGTGTGGGAGGGAGTGTGTGTCGTTGGCAAGCGGTCGTGGGTGTGGGGGTGTCCTCAGGCTGTTGAGAAAAGATCTGGGAAACCAGCTGGGCCCGACACACACGCAGTCACACCAAACAGCAAATCTGTAGTATGTGAACTATTCAGAACGAGACACAAGAATCTCTACTCCAGTTCCACTCCAGTGCTTTTTCAAACTTCAGTCTCTGCTCTCCGTACCCCGTGTTATCGAGACGCGGAGCTACACATAGTAGTCCCTGGAAGACAGCAGGAGAACGATGGGCAAAGTTGTTTAAGGGTTGTTATAGCTGAAAGGAATGGTTCTTGTCTGTGAATGTGCAATCAGTCGTTGGGACTGAGGTCAGCGATCTCCCGGATTCAGCTCCACTGCACAGATGTGACAGAAGCATAAGATGTTTACGTTTTAGCCTTTGGAACGAGATCGAAGGGATAGTCATCATTAACTATCGGTCCACGTCAGCCTACATTGAATTATTCATGAAATAGTATCAGAGTTTTTCAACCAGTACACACTTGCTGTTGAGGTAGGCTACACCGGCGGATCTATAAAAGATAATTGTATTAAGTTGCTACATGTGCGAAATACATCCGCTCCCAATCATCTTATTCTAATCATGCTTTTTATGAACCGCAGCTGTAGTCTGGAAATACTCTGCGTCGATTTCACCCCAAACATCCACAACTGTGCAAGGTACGTTTCTAAGGAATAACTTAATTTTTTTAAACACTTTTCCCAAATTGCTTTAACAAGTTTTGTGATTTACACTTTATCACTTCAGTCCCATGAATTAAATCTTAAACGGAGTCAATCGTTCAGCAGATCCAAACAAAAGTGTAGCCTATTCAGCAAAAGTGACGAGTACGACTACGACAATTGCCTAGCTGTACTTTTTACAAGTGCTATTGCTATTTAAACAAGACTAAAGAAACACGTCATTTCCAAATCCTAGTTTAGATCCATATCCAAAGTAATCTTAAACCCTAGACATCTTGTTTAGAGGAGATCGTCATTACCTCTTCTCCTGGGGCGTCTTTCTAGTCAGAGTTGTTCCTCTCTTCTTCCTCCTCACACAATATCTCCCGTTATTTCTCTTCTGTTTTGCTCTCACCCGGCGCCCTCCTCGTCCTCACCCTTTCATCCCTAACTTCCCCTCCCCATCCCCCACACGTCCGCCCTGTCCGGATCCTCATTCTCCCTCCCTCCCTCCCGCTCCCTCTTTCTCTCTAAAAGGGAATTGCACTTACCGACTGAACAAATAGCTCTATCGCGGGTAGTCAATTTACCAACAACATTGGTTCCTTACCTGAACATTTAGTTGAAATGTCGTAGACCAACGTGAAACTTTGTCACTTCAAATGTAGGATGAGCGATTTGCCCAGGAACAATCGATGTGTCCTTTCCAGACTTCGAGGTCATTGGCTGATCCTATAAACATTTAGGGTATTCTCATACCCCCCCCCCCCCCCTCTCAACTACTGTTTTCAAGCGTGCCACACCCCCACATCTCGCTCACATGCCTCGCGGTAGGCCTATACGCCCTTGGAATCAATCACAGTATGTTGACTCGAGGCGTTAAAACAAAGGTTTATCACCGCACCAACTCAAACAGATATTTCTGATAGATGCAACAAAACGATTGCAGTCAATCGTTTGTTTTTCTATTGTTCTATTGTGAGTGCAGTCCACAGATTAAAGTCATTAGGTATACATTAGTGGCGTCTGCGTGAGAACTAATCCTGTCCTTTCCAGAAATGTGGGTCAAACGATGTTTAACTTGCAACGAGGGCATATTCAGTTATATATCGGTATCAATACCTTTACAAAGTGGACCTTGTAATGAAGTAGATATTTCCCACGTATTTCACGTTTCCAATTGATCACTCATCTGCTGTGTGGGATGGTACAAGAAGATCGCTTGGCTTTGGGAATAGTAAACACTCTAAACACACCATCAAGGTGACAGATGGTGTGTTCTGGGCAGTACAAAATGACTGACAGGGCGGTACAATGTTCCCTTCTAGCGAGGATTGTGTGCTACTGCACTCCACAGAGATGTTGTAAACAGGCTGAGGAGAGAGAGAGAGGGGTGGAGGGTGAGGACAGGAGTGAGCGAGACATAGAGAGAGAGAGAAACAGAGAGAGAGAGACATGCAGACATAATGGGAGAGACAGAGAGAGAGAGGGAGGGGGAGTGAGGGATTGAGCTGGATTTGACAGGGAGAGAGAGCGAGAGGGGAGGGGGGAGGATACAGACAGGATTAAAAAACACCATCTGTCCCCCTGGCTGCTGCCTCCACCCTTCCAGTGAGACCCAGACTCACTCAGCACTGTGACGGATGAGAGGGCCGTAAACATCTGCTCCAGCTCACAACATCAGACTGTATCAGCACCTCCACCACCTCCATCTCTTCCATCTCCTCCACCTCCTCCTCCATCTCCTCCTCCATCTCCTCCACCTCCACCTCCCTCTCCTCCTCCTCCACCTCCCTCTCCTCCCCCTCCTCCTCCACCTCCTCCCCCTCCTTCTCCACCTCCTCCCCCCCCTCCCTCTCCATCTCCTCCTCCTCCTCCCTCTCCTCCTCCACCTCCTCCCCCTCCCTCTCCCTCTCCTCCTCCTCCTCCCTCTCCTCCTCCTCCCTCTCCTCCACCTCCTCTCCCTCCCTCTCCATCTCCTCCTCCCTCCTCCCTCTCCTCCATCTCCTCCTCCTCCTCCTCCCTCTCCTCCACCTCCTCCCCCTCCCTCTCCCTCCTCCCTCTCCTCCATCTCCTCCTCCATCTCCTCCCTCTCCTCCACCTCCTCCCCCCCTCCCTCTCCCCCTCCTCCCTCCTCCCTCTCCTCCACCTCCTCCCCCCCTCCCTCTCCCCCTCCTCCTCCTCCAGCTCCTCCGTTCGTTTTTACTCTCCTCTTCCCTCACATCATCCTCCAGTTTTTTACCTTCAGTTTCTCCCTCCTCTCAAATCCTCCTTCCCGGGCTGACGTGTCTGTGTTTCCCGAGCGTGTTGACAATCACTGGTAAACAGTTTATCCATCCTGACCCCACCCTGTCACAAGACAGCCATCACTTGACTGCCCTCCCTCCCCACCTCACGTCTGTCATTAGGCGGCTGAGATAATACAGTTAGTTCCTCTCTATCTATATATCTCTATCTCTCTCTATCTCTCTCTCTTTCTCTATCCATCTCTCTCCATCTCTCTCTCTATCTCCTGATTTCTGTTTCCCTTGTTGTGTATTTCCTCCCCAACCTGTCAGCTCAGGATAGGGTTAGGGTTAGGGTTACCGCTGAAACGTGTTGTGTGTGAAACTGTTCCACTCTTGAACCTTTTTCTTAATTACAGTCAAAAACTAAATGCTGTGTAATTTCCTGTAGAAAATCACAATGTTACACAGCAGACACACTAACCCCAAATATGGTAAAAAGTATAGACCGTGCTGCCTAAATCTTCCCACTCATATATTTAGGCAGCAGAGGCATCAGCCTAACCTAGTTAACCCTCAAACCAAATTACTGAACCTGAGGGAGGGAAGCAAGTTTTTACAAGTATTGGCAGTCTGACATTACCGCGAGAGAGACAACTGATGAAATACGGAGTGGGAGGCTGAGGAGACAAATTAAGTCTGGATCGTTACTTACTTACTGTAACTTACTTGCCGGTTAGAGTAGGAGCACAGAGTTTCAGAGAGAAAGACAGAGAAAGAGAGAGAGGGAAAGAAGAGAGAAGAGGGAGAGAAAAGTTTGGGGAAACATTCCATGGGACTTGGTGAGAGAAAGAGAAAGAGTGAAGTGAAACATTGATTAATTCAATTGGAAGTTTAAGGTGTTGCGATTCCTATCAGCGGAACAGGGAGCCGGAGAGACTTGGAAAAGACGGACACTTTGAAATCTTGAAACTATAAGTTCCTCAGTGATCGACTTGAGAAGATCTTGATAAGGAAGATGTCTCGTCCACAAATTTTCCTCCTCCTTCTGTGTTGTCTTCCCCTGGCAGGTACGTAGGAAATGGGACCGGAGAGAGACTGGGACAGTTTGTGTTCATTTAGAAGATGCTTTTCATCCAAACCGATGTAAAGGGGGAGATTTGAACCGGCGATCTCTGGATCTGCGGTTAGTCGAGCTATGCTTAGTATTAAGCGAACTAGAGAGGGACCCTGTTCAGCTGACTGGTGTGTTAGAAAAGCCTGCTGTGTTAAAGGCAGGGTCGGTGACCTTGTTGAGGTGTACCTTTTGATACATTTCACATCCTGATAGCAGCCAAGAAATGTAAAGGTGTGCCAAAAATATCTGTAGACATCGCAGGAGTGTAATATACACGACCAATCGTTTAGTGTGGATCACCGACACAGTGCTGGTCCTAGCACATCTGGCGCCCTGGGCGACATGTGGCAACAGCACCCCCCCCCCCCCCCCAATCCTAACATATTTTTTCCATTTGGGATTGGACTGTAACCTGTGGCTGAGCGTTTAGGGAATCTGACTAGTAATCTGAAGGTTGCCAGTTCGATTCCCGGCCGTGCAAAATGACTGTTGTGTCCTTGGGCAAGGCACTTCACCCTACTTGCCTCGGGGGGGAATGTCCCTGTACTTACTATAAGTCGCTCTGGATAAGAGCGTCTGCTAAATGACTAAATGTAAATGTAAGTCGTGTTGATCTGCAGTTCAGTGCTTCACCACTGAGCGGAACCTGCCTCAAAGAAACTGTGGTTTCCTTCTCTGTGTCCCTCTCTCATGTCTGTGTCCTCCCTGATCAAACCTTCCTCTGTCTCCAGCTGCTCTGCGCTGCTACACCTGTGTGTTCCCGGCCATCTCTCCTCTGGACTGCCTCAAGTTCCCGCAGGAGTGCCCAACAGGACAGCGCTGCCTGGCTAGCACGGCTGTCGGCACCCGAGGTGGGACTCACTGTGTGTGTGAGGGTGGAGGGTGTGTATGGGGGAGGGGGGAGAGAAAGAGAGAAATAAATATACGAGAGAGAGAGCGTGATGAGCATAGGATATAAGATGTGGTTTCAGTGACTGTGAGTCTGGACTGTGGGTGTAGTGGGTGTGGAGCAACCGCAGTAGATGACTCACCAGGCTGATGTCCCGGGCGGACAAGTGAAACGTCATAATGCAGGATGTTTAACAGGCTTCATGAGGCTAAGCCGTCCTCCTCCCGGCTCTGTCACAAGACAAAAGCCTGGCTGAATAGGCCGTCAGCCTTTTGCTCATCGTGCCAGTTGTGTTAGCTCACTAATGCCTATTGTGCCATCAAATTATCTCTTAAAATATCTGTGGCACAGTGGGTAAGTCTAAACCATGTTTTAATTACGGAGAATGAAGGGAATGTGTTAACATGGCTACAATAGTGTGGTACACACAGTACCACAGGAATCCGGGTTTGATTCCGCAGACGCTTTTATCCAGAGCGACTTACAGTAAGTACAGGGACATTCCCCTGAGGCAAGTAGGGTGAAGTAAGTCCCCATCCAGTATCGCTAGAGCGTTCACGCTGTCTCTATACTCTTCCCAGCGTGGCGTGTATCTGTAGACCAGCTCAAGATGAGCTACAGGACTATCTACTAGTAGTGTCAAGTGTGTCAAGTGTTAGCACGCTCACGAACCTCACTACATAAACACTCCCGGTGTTATGTCAACACTCCGTGTGCGGGAGGATCACCGCAAAACGGCTCCCAAATGTCCCTCCTCTCCCTCCGTAGGCGCGCTGCGTGTGGTGCTGTACGAGAAGAGCTGTGCCATTCCTGCCCAGTGCGGCCGGAGCGGGGAGAAGGAGACGGCCGGCCTGCACTTCAACTACACCAACGAGTGCTGCGACGTGGACCTGTGCAACGCAGCAGCGAGGCCGTCTGCCCTGGGCTGGACAGGAGCCGTCCTCTGCCTGCTCCCTGCACTGCATCTGCTGCTGCTGTGAGCAGGCGGAGGAGGCTGCTGGGGTTCTGCTGGGCCACACTAGAACCTGCTGAGGTTCTACTGGGTTCCACTAGAACCTGCTGAGGTTCTGCTGGGCCCCACTAGAACCTGCTGAGGTTCTACTGGGAACCTGCTGTGGCTTCGTAGGGCCTCACCAGATGAGGGTGTGCTCGGAACCTGATGTGAAATTTACTAACCTGAATGTATCTCTGTCTCGCTACCAGCTCTAGTGCAGTTCTGCAGGAACACACACACACACAGAACGCACACACACACACACAGAACGCACACACACATGTGCACACACACACACACACACACGTGCACACACACACACACACACAGAACGCACACACACAGAACACACACACGCGCACACAGGAGGTGTGTGTTTTCACTTTCTCTCTCAAAGACTGTGTGTCGTTGGAATATACCGACATTTAGTCATTTTCATTTAGCAGACGCTCTTGGACATGTTGATCATATGTACCATATATAATAATAATAATATGTTACATTTTTATAGCGCCTTTCCGGAGCTCAAGAACGCTCAAGGACAGTACAATAAAACTAAAACATGGACAAACACTAAATGTAAAAAGCACCGAGCAATCAAACACTAAACTGGAACAAAGAAAATACATAGCAACAGATTAGGACAAATAACATTGAGAAAACAGGTATGTATATATCAAACCACAGTTCAAAGAACCGTTAACATGTCTGTTTAATGTGTAACATTGCTTCTCAACGGTGCTGTAGTTTTAAGGAGACCACAGTAAGGTTTTTTAAATTAAATTTTTAGTGTAGTTTATTGATTGATTTATTGTGAGTTGTAAAAAAAATGATTCGAGCAGGAGACACATTTCCAATTGTAATTTAACATCTTTATTAAAAGTTTGGGAAACGTCTTTAATTAAGAGATGGTTAGAAACAAGATAAAAAATAAGATTTGATTGTCGTCATTATTCACTTAAAAAAGTTGACCCTGCAACAGAAGGTCGCACAAGGGGCCTAAAACCAGAGCTAAGGGAATACGTTACATACTAGGGGAGCAGCAAAATACAGTTTAAGAGAAGGTGAACAAATAACGAAACTGAGAGGGAGAATTAAACAAAGGAAGGAGTGTACGCTAACCAAGACGAAGTTAAGAGCCGTATAAAAGTCCCCGAAGTGACGTCATATCTAGTCTTACAGTATAATAAAGTCGATATAACCGGTACAAAGACGACTAAAATAAAACAACAGCTTTGCATTTCTACAGACTTGGTCCCTTTCAACAAATAGCTGTAACAGCAGAGCTAGAGGTAATTGCCCAGTTAAAGTTGGCCTTGTTGTACAGATATTCATTACTAACTGCAGCAACAGATGTAACAGTCACACCAGTGGCTGGGTTGGACGACATGTTTTGGGTCAACATGGTGTTCTTATGGCCCATATTGTTTTGTAAAAACTATAAAAACAGACAAAACTGAAACTGATGTGAAGTTTGTAATTTTCAATTATGTGAATTTGCACTTAGGTGTTTTTTTTAGTTTTTTTTTTTTACAAAATCCCTTACTGTGATTTAAATGATTAACAAACGAACGACCAACACTTACAGTCTAAAGACAACTAACAGTTCCAGTTATTTCCCCAATGACTTCTTCTAACTGTGTGCAACGCATGGTTTGTGGAGAGGACGTTTGTTTGTTGTTGTAACCCTCATCACTTGAATAAAACCGACCCACAACCTTTCATGTGTTTAGATATTTTACGGTCTTCACCTTTCATTCTGTATCAGTGCACCTAATCTGGCAGCATGCGACCGATTACTGAATCAACCGCTTCAGTCCTTAAGCTGAATCTGCTTTTAAATTCATTTTAATAATAATTTAATTATACATCTTCATAAATAATTTGGTCAGGACTGTATAAAAATAACAGTTTGTCTGCATGACTCCGGTTATTTCCCTTGAAGGCGAATCAAACATATGACTTAAGTCAAACTCTTCTTAATAAACTTCAAATCACACAAATAAGCAACAATAACCATCATTTCTCCCGGAGTAACACTGCAATATAGTTCCTCTCACTAAAAAACATGATCCTTCACTTTGAACTGGGTAAGCAGGTCATTTAACTTGGCATGGCAATCTCACAACAGATGGTCAAAAAATATTCCTTCTCTTGCGCTACAAGGACAGAAAATAGGAAGCTGAGGTCTGTTGAAATCATTTCCTGTCTTGGGCATGTTGAGAGCGGTTCCTCCGCACAGCATACCCCAACCGACGCTAAAGATGAGCTTTCCCCTCGTCTCTCTCTCAACCGACGCTAAAGATGAGCTTTCCCCTTGTCTCTCTCTCAACCGACGCTAAAGATGAGCTTTCCCCTCGTCTCTCTCTCAACCGACGCTAAAGATGAGCTTTCCCCTTGTCTCTCTCTCAACCGACGCTAAAGATGAGCTTTCCCCTTGTCTCTCTCTCAACTGACGCTAAAGATGAGCTTTCCCCTTGTCTCTCTCTCAACCGACGCTAAAGATGAGCTTTCCCCTTGTCTCTCTCTCAACCGACGCTAAAGATGAGCTTTCCCCTCGTCTCTCTCTCAACCGACGCTAAAGATGAGCTTTCCCCTCGTCTCTCTCTCAACCGACGCTAAAGATGAGCTTTCCCCTCGTCTCTCTCTCAACCGACGCTAAAGATGAGCTTTCCCCTCGTCTCTCTCTCAACCGACGCTAAAGATGAGCTTTCCCCTTGTCTCTCTCTCAACCGACGCTAAAGATGAGCTTTTCCCTCGTCTCTCTCTCAACCGCCGCTAAAGATGAGCTTTCCCCTCGTCTCTCTCTCAACCGACGCTAAAGATGAGCTTTCCCCTCGTCTCTCTCTCAACCGACACTAAAGATGAGCTTTCCCCTTCGTCTCTCTCTCAACCGACGCTAAAGATGAGCTTTCCCCTCGTCTCTCTCTCAACCGACGCTAAAGATGAGCTTTCCCCTTCGTCTCTCTCTCAACCGACGCTAAAGATGAGCTTTCCCCTCGTCTCTCTCTCAACCGACGCTAAAGATGAGCTTTCCCCTCGTCTCTCTCTCAACCGACGCTAAAGATGAGCTTTCCCCTCGTCTCTCTCTCAAGCTTTCAGTCACGAAGGACAAACAACAACCCTAAACATGCTTTGAAGTCTTGACACTCTCACTAAAACTATTATCTTTTTATCGCCGCCCTTCAGAGCCACAATGTCAACAGTCTTGTTTGCTAAGAAACATCTCTGTTGTGTAATGTTATTTATGCAGACACACCTCGAACTAGTTAAGCTGGTGTGCTCTGGGTCAACTCGTCTGACAGATATCTTTCCACTGGATTTACTTAGACCGAGGGGCTATTAAGCACAACTTGGCATTATAAGCAGTGAGGGATTAGCTAAAGAATCAAATACAAACAGCCATAAGCTCTGGTCCTACTAACAGCTTCATCTAGTAGGCTACTGAGGGAAGCATGGATATGTAACTAGAACCAGAGTCAGACTCAGGGCCAACAAATCCTCAAACAGCCCGTGAAATGTTTCCAACTATTGACACCTGTGGCACCGTCAAGGCTGTAGTTTTTAAGATTGTGTTCGTGAGGTGTGTATTTACAGGATGTGTGTGTGTTCTGCTTATGTTCATGCCTCACTAGCTGACCCCCCCTCCCCCCCCCCGTCCTCAGCTCTACTTGAGAGCCTTGGCCACGGAGGCGTAGGCCATGTGGATCTCGGTGTCGTTGGGGCAGGTGGAGGAGAACTCCTCACGGGCGTAGGCTGCATCCAGGTACCTCCACAGGTGAGCCAGGGAGCGAGGGATGGCGAAGCTTCGGTACTTCAGACACACCACCTGTCAGAGGAGAGAGGAGGGGGGGAGGGAGGGAGAGAGAAAAGGGAGGGAGGGAGGATTAAAGGGAGGGACAATTATGGGTAAAGAGAAGTGAAAGAGAGAGCCAGAGAGAGAAAGTAAGAAAGATAATTTTACACGTGTAAAAGAAATCTCCACCGACTGAAAATAAAAACAGCCAGTTGAGCTTTCACTGTGGTCGACAACAGGCAGGATCTGAGAGCATTACAACTCAGCTCCTGAACACCTGTTCACCTGTTTGAGCTCAACAATGCTTCAGCTAAATCTCCCTCAGCAGTGAATCACCACGAAGCTCTCAACTTCTTCCAGAGGCGTCTTAAAAACAGCAGGTTACCTTGACGATGTGCAGCTTGGGCAGCAGGTTGCAGTCAGCCAGCGTCAGCGCCTGGCCGTCCAGGAAGGGGCGGGAAGAGGAAGTGACATCATCTGCGCTATTCTCGTCGATCTCGTCAGGAAGTGGAGAGCTGAGGTAGTCATCCAGCTTCTTCAGAGCCTTCAGCAGGCCTTTCTCTAGATCTGACACAACCAAACACACACACACAGACTCACTAAGTTACATTATACAGATAAGTTACACTACATCATAGCTACATTCAGGGATAAGTTGGCTTTCAAATGTGGGCGGGATAGCTTATTTTATAACTGAGGATACAGCCGTTTAATACAACTTTCTTACTAAGAAGTTGGTGGGATTTGCAAGTTTTTTAAAGTGGGTGGGACATGCCATATCCCATGAATACTGAAACCTGCTCCCCTGGCTATATTATATTATATCCAGACAACCCCACCAGTTTGTGACAGAGAGAGAAAGAGGCTAAGGACAGAAGGGCTCGAACAGACCACACTCCCTGCTGCTTCGCAACACTCAGGGACAGATTATAAGAGGTTTAAGGCGACTGGTTACAGGCGACGCTGTTTCGTCTGACATGGAGGGATTCTCTCCAGAACGTTCTGAAGGAGCCGACTCACTGTCGTTGAGCTGGGGGTTTGAGTTCTTGATGTAGGCTGAGAACTTAGAGAACACATCCAGCCCGGCCGTATTGGACTCTGGGTTCTGGGCCGCCAGACGAGGATACCTGGAGGATGAGGGGGAGGGGGAGGAGGAGGAGGGGAGGGGGGGGGGAGGAGGAGGAGGGGGAGGAGCAGGGGGGGAGGAGGATTTAGCCTGTAGCCCAAACGTTTGTCTGCAGTGTGACAATAGGAGTCATACTATGCCACAAAGCAAGCATGTTCCCTTTCGTTAAAAACTATATAATATGGGATGATGATTGAGGGAGTGAAAGATGGATAGATAGAGGGATAGATAGAGGGAGGGAGGGATGGATAGATAGAGGGAGGGAGGGAGGGAGGGAGGGATGGATAGATAGAGGGAGGGAGGGATGGATGGATAGATAGATAGAGGGAGGGAGGGATGGATAGATAGAGGGAGGGAGGGAGGGAGGGATGGATGGATAGATAGAGGGAGGGAGGGATGGATGGATAGATAGATAGAGGGAGGGAGGGAGGGAGGGAGGGATGGATAGATAGAGGGAGGGAGGGAGGGATGGTTACTTGGGAGGGGCCAGGTTCTCCTCCAGGAACTCCTCTATCTTGTTGGTGTCGGTCTTCACCTCCGTCCCGTACAGCAGGAAAGGAGGCTGGGCCCCAGGAGCCAGGTCCTTCAGGATGTCTGGCTTCCTGCACACAGAGGAGAGGGGGGGTGTGTGAGTGTGTGTGAGGAACAGGACAGGACAAAGACAGGATGAGAGAGAGAGAGAGCGTGGAGGAGGCTGCGAGGAAGTCAAACACCAGCCCACTAGCCTGGCTGGACAATGCGGAAACCATCTCAATGAGGTTCACATCATACAAACTAAACCCTACACACAGCTCAAACACGCACTTCATTCATAGACAAACAAAATGGCCGCACCTCTTCATGTCCACTGTGGTGACATTAAACGTGACTCCTTTCAGCCACAGCACCATGAACAGCCGCTGGGAGAAAGGACAGTTGCCGATGCTCTGGCCGTCACTGCCCGCCTACGGACAACAGGAAGGTGTTGAAATGAAGACACAGTTCAAGGTTTCATTTACACAAGGACATTTGGCCTCACAAGTGGAAAAAAAGCATTCTTAAATCCAGTTTAAGTGTACTAAATGATCGCTAAATACATTTTCCTTACGTGTAATTATTTTCAACACAGTTGGAAGTGCACTTAAAATGTACACATTTGGTATATTCACATACTTATTGACAACTTTAATACGTGTATGTATGTTTTGTACTTTGTAATCTCTCTTTGTGATATCTCTGGAGTTGTAGCCTAACCAACGCCCTTGTGTGTTTCTATTTCAGGAGGTGGAGTAGCTTCAGTCGCCCTTACAATGCCAATTGTATGATGGAAAGAGGCCTTAAAATCTAAGACCACTAACAGGAAATCGGCCTTTTGCGAGGTTACAACGCCAGCTTTCATACTTCAAGAAAAAGGGGGGGTTGTCCAGGCAGCCTACATGCGTTCGGACAAAAAAAATCATTATATAAAGTTAAGGACCATGCAGGGGAAAAACTGACTTTTTAAAATCCAGTTTTCTCTTTAAGACAACAGGTCTGATTAGCAAACTAAATATAGTTATATCATGTTAATGTACATTTAATTAGATTAGTCTAGTCTTAGTTTTTACGCATGTGCCAGGTACCCTACCGTAAAGGGTTAGGGTTAGAATCACAGAATAAAACGTTTCGATTCATTAATAGTAGGCCTACGTTGGCGAATGTGTTAATGTTTAGGCTGCTATTAGGCCTACAGGGCCATTTGAGTCCTTTAACAAGTCCTTTAACAAGAGGAACAAGAAGCTTACTTTTTCGCTAGCTGTCGCAGTGATACGTTATCAGTCATCAAGCTTTCGTAAACAGTCTAATTAGGTTTTCATTTGAGATTACATTGTTGCACTGTAATGTCACCATCTATTCATGTCACATTAATGACAAACTAGCCTACTGTTGACATAGTGTAAATGCATGTCACACAAAGCTTACCTTTACGAAAAGTTCAACCTGCGGTCGATTTTCGTCACTCATCTTTGTAGCAAGTCTTGTCGCACAAAAATCTGTAAATCAACAGTTGGTTTTACAGATGGACGGTTAATTATAATGCAGAGAAGGATCAGTCTATTTTATGCAAAAGGATGTGATTTTGAATGTTTCTAAAGTCGAGTTGAGTCAACGCCTTGAATTTAGTTGAACATCCGAACCCTTCCGCTAAGTTAAACTGGCAGATAACCGAAGTAGCCGTAGCGAAACAGAATATGTGTGTCATTTGCATCATCAACTCTACAGCTTCGTCACAGAGCTTTCGCGGACTTTGATGGCGACAATCCTTAAATACGATATAGCTACTACGCTATGGTACTATTATCCGTAGTTACCTACCTCAGTCTCGCTCTGACTGTATGGAGTGGTACGACCGCCCTGATTCGACTTTATTCGTCCATTTCCTGACCCTGGTGGGTTTCGGGACAGACCATGAGATTCTTTTGCACTGACTGGATAAGCGGCGACAAGAGAGGCGGTGATTGTGTGAACGATTGGAACACACGAGGGAGGATAGGGGACATACGGTTGTTTATATAAGACACAAACGTTCGCCGATAGTAGCCTATGAAGCCTGATTGTATAAATAAATGTATCGACTGTGGGCCTACTTCCTCTGCAGCTTTATCAAGTGTAAATGTAGGCCAGTTGACGCCTATTAATATAATAGGCGTCAATTAGGATAGTAATGTCACAATGTCAACCAATGCGTCAATAAGGAGCTTATGTAACACACTTGTCCTGGAGTGCTACAGCTTTAGAAACATTTGACAGGCCTACGTCCTCTCCATGGCGACACCTGCTGCACACAATACGCAGAATGTCAAATTTTGGCACGTGACAAAGGTACAGAGTCACATAGATAGGCCTATCAGTCGCCCTATGTTGCTAAGGTGCATGGCAATATGGAACTTTGGAAAACACTGTCGATTAATCCACAATACTAAACGACGCATTAAACAATTCATACGTTGCCTTAATGTAACAGACAAATAAACGTATTTATGTAGATAAATGAGTCCCTCATTGTTACTATGGAAAATCATGTCAAGTCTTCCACGTCGCTTTTTATTCGATTTAAGAGGTGAATTGGAAGTGCAGCAGTTAAACTCTGCTTCTCTGAGTGCACGTGCGCTCCCGCGGCCAGGGGATACAAATTCTGGCGGGGATAAGTGCCTTGGCACAACACCGGGAGCTGGTAGTCAACATGGAGTAGGAGGAAGAGGCGGGACTTCGCAACTCTGTTCCGGTAGTGTCGAGGTGGGAAGGCATGCTTGTTTCGTGCTAGTTCTGTCAAGACATAACGATTTCAAATAGATATCAGTCTGAATTTGACCAGATGTGTACTTCTCAAGCCTCTGGAGGGCTATCGTTGTCCTCATGTTGATGAGAACGTTTCGATCAAGGAGTGCTCAAACTAGTTTCACAGGAGATAGAAAAATGTCTGCTAAAAGCCAAGGCAAATCGGGATTTGCGTTTTTAGTGCAGGCTTCAAAGTTATATCGCGATCTTTGTCCGGAACAATCTCGATTTTTAATGTAAGTTTGTTCTGTTTTGTATTTCATTAAATAGCGTTGTCATGGAAAGCTGTGGTGTTCTGTGTAGTAATTATATTTTGCCGCTAGATGGCAGAACTGTACCAGTTTATTAAGTCTACCCAGCTTCTGACACGGCAACCATGCTCCTGTCTGTCTGGTTAATATAAACTCCTGTTCCAGTAGCAGGCAGCACCATAGGTGATGTTGGCAGAATGTAAACGGGGCCATCTCTGTACCAGTGGGTGAAACTGACAGCTCTTATGGTGTAACTTCCTGTCAGAATCAGCTATTGAAATAATAATACTAATAATACCGAAATAGACTCTGTTATTATATGCACTTTTGATCATTTATCAATATTCACCATTTGGCTACGTCACTTTGGATAAAAAGTGCCTGCAAAATTTTGATTTAGGACTGCTTGAGTATGTGTAAAAAATCCGTTGATAAAACCTGTGTTGTTTAGGTTAAAGGTCAATGCAGTTGATTCCTAAGCAGACAGGTAGGCTTATTTAGTGTTAGTGAAGCCTAGTTGTCTGGCAGACAAGTGTAGATGTCATTGTGCAGGGATTAAACACCGACCACATTAAGAGAAGCAATTTGCTTTAGACTTGAACACACTCTTAGTCATAAACACCGTGGGCTCTGGTTAATCACGGTGGTTTGTTGCTGTAATGTTGCAAAGCCTCGTTGTCGTATACAGATGGATGATTTATGTATTTGCTTTCTCATTCTCCATAGATCCATGGCTCACTTTGACCAAAAGAGTGATTTGGTTTATATATTTTCTTTTCACTGTCAGTTTGTATTTCACATAATGGTGTTGACCCCTGCTTGGTTTGGCTCTGGGCCAATCTCCCAAATCCTCAGGCATGTTTCTACTCTCACCTAGGCCAGGAAATTTGCGGTTTGGAAATGGAAAATCAAGCTGTTATTACAGCCTCGGTCAGGGTATGGATTGTGTCTATTCTGCATGGCTACTGTTACCCAGTTAAGAGACCCTCCTTGTGTTGCAAGCTTCTCTGATGACGACAGAAAGTGTTGGAGATAGATCTGAAAAACACCAGCTGTCTAGGCCTGGAGAATTAGGCTCGGAACGTGCATGAAATCATCAAGAAATGTTGAAATGTTTCCCCCCCCCCCACACACACCTTAGTTTCTCTTCAACCGGACAACTTAAAAAATAAAAATAAAATTATAGCCTACAAACAAGAGAAATATGTGAACATCACCAGACATTAACAAAGTACACAGTGGTTGGGTAATACTTTACAAAGGTCTTGAAGAAAAAAGAACAGAAAAACAAGACAGGGCAAGAATGAACAATCAATTAAAGAGTATCATTTAAAAAAAAAAAAAATTGTTTTATGCCCTCTTGTATGTGTAAAATGAAAAAGTCAAGTTGCCTATCTTTTCATATCTACGGACAACTGTCTTCGTATAAAGGCTACTTGACTCTGTTGTTGTTCACACTTCATGTCGCAGTTCTGAATTCTAACCGTTATTAGGCCTAACCGCTATTCTGAGGAGGAGAATATGTAGCGGGCCGGTCTTGACCTCTTGTCTACAGTGATGAGCTGTGTTTATGTTGGAGGGTGTAAGAACCGACTCCATGACAGCGGCGTTAGTCACAGTGTACAAACGTGAACGTGGTTTCCTGTAAACTTACTGACGCAGCTGCGCGGGCTATGACAGGCGGCCGGTCCACCAATTGACGAAGGCGAATCGTTGGGGCTGTCAAAGCCCTAAAGAATGCTTCTGGTATCCATGTCTCTCCATCACCCCCTAACCCCTGAAGCATCTGTAGCCTGACGTCTGGTCTATAGCCTACTATCCTGTCAAATGCATTTACATTACATTTTAGTCATTTAGCAGACGCTCTTATCCAGAGCGACTTACAGTAAGTACAGGGACATTCCCCCCGAAGCAAGTAGGGTGAAGTGCCTTGCCCAAGGACACAACGTCATTTGACACGGCCGGGAATCGAACTGGCAACCTTCAGATTACTAGCCCGACTCCCTCACCGCTTAGCCATCTGACTCCCATGCCTTGCCTGTATTGTGACTCAGCTCTAGTGCCATAACCGGAGTGTTTTTAATCCAGCCAGGGTCTTTCAGATTAAAGGGGAGATTAAATGACAGTGATTCAGACCGGCGGAGAGTCTTTAAGCACAGGCACGACGACCGCCGTCTCTACCGAGGGCTTCACGCCAGGCAGGTGCGTCCAAGTAGTGCAGCGGGCGGTAAACAAATCGCTTTCGCCACGACAGCTGTGGGGCGGGTCAGCAGTAGATTTAAAAACCCAGTTGTCCTCCCCGGTCTCCGCCGCCCCCCCTCCCCCACCCCTACCCCCGTTGTCGCCTTTATATTCCCGCCACCGCACGTGCAGCCCAGTTGGCCAATATCAGAGTTCATTTTCAGCAGAGCGCGGGCTAATTTTAACGGGACTTAACAAGGGCTCAACGTTGTTAGTCCAGGCTTCTCTACCGGTTCCAAAATAAGAAACGCATACAATGAATGCTGTTGAGAGATGGAGCGGTGGCGCGTGGAAGATTTCAGAGCGGCTGCCCTTTCTGTTAATCACTTTGTTTGTCTTTCGGTGGAAGTTGGTTTTCCACAGCTGAAGGGACGCATGTTTGGAGGCTCCTGCAACACAAGATCTAGGCCTGTAGAAATCAAGCCCTGCAAATGTGGCCTGTGAATGAATGAGTGAATATGTAGCCTTATCCAGATCAGCAGGCAACTAATTAGTAGATCATTTAGGACCTGTGCGATGGTGATAGGTGGAGGGGATCGTGTCATTGTATACATTTGATTTGCTCATATGACTTGAACTAAAAGTATGACATGCTTTCAGTTCCGATCAAATAATTCTAGGACATATCATAGACCCTGCATGTCAGACAGTTGCATCCCCTTGTGTAAGGTTGTGTTCAGTCATGTCAAAGGTTGGAACATGAAAAGCCTGACATATTGTTCGTCATCTCCCAGAAGAACTTCAGAACTTTAATAACCTGTTCTTTTTTTTTAACTTTTCAGGCAAAAATGTCAGAATATGTCATGTAAGTTCACACGTACACATTCACAAGTACACAGAAACACCTGGTGCAGTCAAGTCAGTCCTCTCTAATCCTCCTCTCCTGTCTCTCCTCTCCTCTCCTCCCGCCTCCCTCCCTCCCACTTCCCTCTCCTCTTCTCATCCCTCTCCTCCTGTCCTCTCCCATCTCCTCTCTTCTCCCTCTCCTCTCTTCTCCCTCTCCTCTTCTCATCCCTCTCCTCCTGTCCTCTCCCATCTTCCTCTCTTCTCCCTCTCCTCTCTTCTCCTTCTCCTCCCTCTCCTCCTGTCCTCTCCCATCTCCTCTCTTCTCCCTCTCCTCTCCCTCCACTTGCCTTCTCTACACTCCCCCCGCCCCTCCAGCCGGGGTAAAGAGGGATGTACCAGAGGAGCTGTTCTGTTCCTCCTGTTTCCAGTGGCGGCAGCCGGCTAACCACCGCATCAGGCCACGCCCCAGACGGTCTGCGTCGGCGCGGGTCCAGGGGGTGCTGCGCAGGGAGGGGCGGGGCAAACGCCTCAGTATGCCTCAGAGGGACCTCCTCCGACGCTACAGGAAGGCCCCCTCCTACCTGGTGAGTCGCGGGTTCAAACCCCCTCCCCAGGGTGTCGTGTGTAGAGGGGGTGGTTAGATGTTCCACATAATCTTCCCATGAGGTGACCACTTCACCGGACCACTTTCGCCCATTTTTCCTGCTTCGTTGGTCAGTTTTGAAGTGAGACAGGAAAGTCCAGGCACTTATAAATGGTGCTATAGCATTCACACTGTTGCACCAAGTCTTTACCACAGAGTTATATTGTTGTGTTGAAACTTCCTGCCGCTTGTAAACAGTTTTATGGTGCTGTTAGACAGACCGCTGGTTTAAAGGGCCTGTTTCCTGTCTGCTGTGTTGTCGTTTCTGGCCTAGAGAGTTGTCACATGCTTAAACACCCCCCAACTCTACCACCCCACCCCCCCCACCCCCCCCCTCCTACTCCACCCCCCCATCCAACACATTCACACATTCCCAACAGCCCCCCCCCCCCCCCCCTACACACACACACACACACACACACAGACAAGGCTGAAGACACTGTCTCACGCCTGTGGATTTAACTGGTGTTTAGCGAAGTATTTTGAGCATGCACATACACACACACACACATACACACACACACACACACATCAACACACACACACACATCAACACACACACACACACACACACATACACACACACACATCAACACACAATGTGGCTGCCACAGCCAGCTGGGTTAATGACTGTTTAATTTGCTGGGATTGCAAAGACGTGAGTAAGCACACACAACTCTCACCGCCCCCCCCCGCCCTCCCCCCCCCCCCCCCCCGGCTCAAATGTCTGTTTTCATCAGGCTGCTGTCTGGGAGGCAGTGAGGCAGGATAGGCTGCTGTATAAACCTTCTAGTCATACTGTTCCCTCTGCACCTTATCCCTCCTAGCTAGCGGGGGCATCTGGATCACCCAAACTGTGTGTGTGTGTGCGTGTGTGCGTGCGTGCGTGTTTGTGTGTGTGTGTGCGTGCGTGTTTGTGTCTCCCCTTTATCGATCAGTTCACTGCCCTGCTTTCAGAGGGGTATATCGATGTACTCTGCAGCCAATGTCTCTCATTCACTCACTCACTCACACACACACCATTAGCTGCTCTCATTCACCCTCTCTGGTCCCCCTGAATGACAACAGGGCCTGGGGCCTGGGGCCAAGGTCACGGGGGTGTGGGGGGGTGAGGAGGGGGTGATGAAGGGGGAAGAGGAAGGTAGATTGGGGCCACAGGGTCTCCCTGTGCCTGCGTCATCCAGGGGAACAGGTTTAGCTCAGTGGTTTGAGCATTTGACTGCAGAACATGAGATTGCATGTTCTGTATTTAGCTTTGGATAAACGTGTTTGCCAAGTGAGAACACGACACAACATTTTGTTTGACCTCCACGGGAGGTTCCAGATGGCTCGGTGACCTGCGTGCTGCGGACAATGATTAAACAGGAAGAGGGTCGAGGTTGTTAATAAAACAATAGATATCCACATAACCATCTAGTACATCTCCAAACAAGACAGGTGCTTTACAATCCACACATGATTGGCGGGTCAGGAGAGACAGGATATATAGTCCAAGGTTGCACGTGTGTGTGTATGTGTGTGTGTGTGTGTGTGTGTGTGAGTTGCCGGTTAACAGATCAGGAATGGAGCTAGAGATGAAGCAATTGCTAAGTTAAGAGTTTCACTTCTGGACTTCCAAGCTTTTGACCTCCTAAGGTGGGTCTGGTCTGGTCTTGTCTGGTCCAGAATCATCCTCTCTGAGAGGAGCAGAAAGGCTACAGCTTTGACCTAGCGACATCTCCTTTCACTAGCTCCTCACGTGTCTCTGCTCAGCGGCACAGAATACGATGTTACATTTACATTTAGTCATTTAGGAGACCGTCTCAGAGGGACTTACAGTAAGTACAGGGACATTCCCCCCGAGGCAAGTAGGGTGAAGTGCCTTGTCCAAGGACACAACGTCATTTGCACGGATTTAGGATTCATGCTGTGTTAAAACCCCTTAAAGTTGTAAAGGGTAATATAACTTCCCTATGACCCTCCTCCCATCTCTCTCCGTCTCTCCCCTTCTCTCTCTCTCTCCCTCCCTTTCTCTCCCCCTCTCTCTTTCTCTCTCCTTCTCCCCCCCTCCGTCAGATGATCCCAGTACCTCAGACAGGTTATCACTGGGTTAAAGAAGCTTTTCTTAGTCTCTGTCATACCAAGATGTCAGCAGTGCCCCCGGAGTGGGCCGGTCGTAAAGACTGTTCCTGGGTCAGTTACGCCCAAGTCCTTCTCAATCCCCTCACCAGGGCCCCGGTTCTGGACTCTGACCCCAGATCAGTCCTCCCCGGTGGTCTGGGGGTTAGTTTGTGTTTTATCTGTTTCCTGTGCCAGACGGCTTGAGGGGAAACACTTTCTGGTTTGTTCTGGTCTGGTCTGGTTGGTTTATAATAAACTGACAAACAGATACACTACTGCCAACGCCACGCTGTTGACTAAACTGGATGCAGTCATAAATAGACACACACTTTTACAAGTGTAATAAAAGTAAAATAAATAAACATACTTCTTTCTGTGACTGCATCATCAAATTCATAACCCCTTTCCACCCTACCTGACCCCTACCCTACCCCACCCCCTTACCCCGCCTAATCACACCCTCACCCCCCCCTAAACCCCCCTTCCACATCTTAGCCTGGTTGTTTACGAGCTGTTAGTGGGGAGATTGGGATGGTGCCCGGCTGGTTGTGTGTAAGTTTAGAGCTCGAGGTTATTTACAAAGAGAGAGCTGTTTGATCTCAGAGAGATTTTTACCGCTGGCATCTCTTCCATGTCTGTATGTAAGTCCTACATCTAGATATAAGTCCTATATCTATGGCCTGGACTTAATATTTAGGAGGTGTCTAAGTACGGTTGGTCTTGTCTGCGCCAGTGTCTCGTATCCTCGGGTTTACTGGGGTTTGTCGTATTTATAAAGAACATATTCAGACCGTGGCGTGTTCTGGTCCGTTTCAGGCCCCTGGCCCCGGGCCGATCTGTGCTCATCAGGCAGAGCATCGATCAGCTCACTGGGAGTTCCCCTCCTGTGATCCGCAGTGGAAAATCCATGTTGTCGCGCTGCCCTGCAGTCACTCCTGCTGGGTAACTTTCCTGTGTCCTCCTGTATTGAATGGCCAGTGCCCTGCCCCTGCCCCAGCCTGATGTGCCCTGCCCCTGCCCCAGCCTGATGTGCCCTGCCCCTGCCCCAGCCTGATGTGCCCTGCCCCTGCCCCAGCCTGATGTGCCCTGCCCCTGCCCCAGCCTGATGTGCCCTGCCCCTGCCCCAGCCTGATGTGCCCTGCCCCTGCCCCAGCCTGATGTGCCCTGCCCCTGCCCCAGCCTGATGTGCCCTGCCCCTGCCCCAGCCTGATGTGCCCTGCCCTGCCCCAGCCTGATGTGCCCTGCCCCTGCCCCAGCCTGATGTGCCCTGCCCCTGCCCCAGCCTGATGTGCCCTGCCCCTGCCCCAGCCTGATGTGCCCTGCCCCTGCCCCAGCCTGATGTGCCCTGCCCCTGCCCCTGCCCCAGCCTGATGTGCCCTGCCCCTGCCCCAGCCTGATGTGCCCTGCCCCTGCCCCAGCCTGATGTGCCCTGCCCCTGCCCCTGCCCCAGCCTGATGTGCCCTGCCCCTGCCCCAGCCTGATGTGCCCTGCCCCTGCCCCTGCCCCTGCCCCAGCCTGATGTGCCCTGCCCCTGCCCCTGCCCCAGCCTGATGTGCCCTGCCCCTGCCCAGCCTGATGTGCCCTGCCCCTGCCCCAGCCTGATGTGCCCTGCCCCAGCCTGATGTGCCCTGCTAACCAGGACACCTCTTTACACAGTGTAGTGTTCTGTTCATCTGTTTCTTACTGGCACTTAGTCCAGATTTGTGTGGGTCACTGGGAGAGTGTTTAGTGTGTCTGTGTGTAATGTTTGTGTGAGAGAGTGTGTGTGTGTGTGTGTGTGAGAGAGAGAGTATGTGTCTGTGTTAGAGAGAATGTTGTGTGTGTGTGTGTGTGTGAGAGAGAGTATGTGTGTGTGTCAGAGTTGATGAGGCCTGTCAAGAAAGGGATCCGTGCCAGCAGTAACCAGGCCACTAACACGCCACCCCTTCCCCCTACACACACACGTACACACACACACACACCCGGCCGGGAGGGAGGGAGGGGAGGATCAGCTGTCTGAGTGATGCTTTATAAGGCAGGACAGCACAGGGTCATCTAGTAAACTCTCACACACCGTCAGAGAGACAGACAGCTGTGTTTGGAACTAAACACATCCGTGCAGCCCTCAGATCCTCCAGCAGACATGGCTACCTTCGTCACGGTGAGTGGAGACCGCGGGTGTCACCAGCGCATCACTTGTGACTGGATGGAATATTCCTGACCCTGGTTTTAAGATGAGTGTAAACCGATTGGACTTTGGTTGCAGTAGAACTTGGTTGTCGGTGGAATGTCGCCGTGAACGTTCCGGTGTCGAGTCACGGAATCCAGTCTGGCCGACGGTCTGTCCCGCTGCGTGACGGATGATTTGTGTTCTTCTGTTGTTATTATCACAGCGGATTGGAATGTGCTTATTCAGGAATATTGTTTTCATCTCAAGTCAGGAAATAATTAGTCACGGTTTTTGTTGATGAACTTTGTTTTGTTGTTTGAACTTGGGGTGTGCGTGAGTGTGTGAGACTGAGTGTGTCTGAGAGTGTTTGTGTGTGTGTGTGTGTGTGTGAAACAGAAGCACGTTATATTTGGTTGAGCCTTGTGACTGTGAAAGCGTTGTTAATAGTCTGTCTCCTAAAACCTCTTAAAACTGCTACATGTCCCTCCCCCCCCCCCCCTCCCTGAGGGGCACAGCAGGGTGCCAGAGACTCGTATCAGATGCCAGCGTTATCTTGAATCATGGAAACCCATCCCTGCCAGTACTGCAGGCGCTGCTTGCAGGAGTCGGGCTGCATCGCCATATACAGACTCCTTCTGGAAATATCCGTCAGCACGTAGGCCACAAACATTTCTGTGTGTGCGCGAGAGGCGGGGTGAGGCGTTCCAGAGATTCAGAAGGCTGCTAAACATCTGTGGTGTTGCGAGGTCATGCGAGGCATGCTCCTAAGTGCGTCTCCTGACCTTGGCTCTTGCGGTCGGAGGTTCTTGTCGCGAGGCGAGGAGGGCCGGTTCTCGGGGAGGGAGAGGGGCTCTTGCGTCATCCAGGCCATGCGAGCCGAGGAAAGAACAGACAGATAAAGAAAAGAAACGAGATCAAAATAGTCGTGGTGAAATTTAACCTGGTTTGGGAAGAGCCAGAAGTTTCAGTCAGGACTTCTTCAGTTCCAGTATCTTAGAAACTGAATGAATTTCGACCCCTGAAAAATCAATGAAAAGAAACACAAACATACAAAAAAAATAAACCTGCTTTGTCCCTCTGTGCTTGCCTTACTAGATGGCTACCTGCCACACCTGCAACAAGCCCTCCAAGTTCAGTGGAGTGAACCGGGACATGCTGGCCAGCGTATCCAGGACGCACAGCCACACACCGGGCAGCGCAGCCAAACGCAGGACTCCCCAGTCCAGCAACATGGCCACCCCCAAATCTGCGTCTAAGGACAAGACACCGAGTAGCACGCCCAGGTAAACCTCACCACCCCTACAGCTCTCTGTTCTCTTTATTCATTTCTTATTTTTGAGATATATTTGGGCCGTTTTTCATGGTTTATTGGAAGAGAGAGACAGGGAGAGACAGGGAGAGACAGGGAGAGACAGGGAGAGACAGGGAGAGACAGGGAGAGACAGGGAGAGACAGAGAGAGACAGGGAGAGACAGGGAGAGACAGGGAGAGACAGAGAGAGACAGGGAGAGACATGCAGCAGAGGGCCAGGGTCGTATTCGAACCCAGGCCCTCTGTGGCGAGGCCTCAGCCTACATGGTGTGCACACTTATCCGGCGAGCTAGCGGGGCTTGTTACCTTTTTGCCTCACATTATCTTCTCGGCCCGCAACTGTGTCCTCAGGAGAGATCTTCCAGAACCCAGCTTTAAGTATACGATATGTCACACCTCGTATAAATAGTTACATCTCCCCACAGTCTAGTTTCAACTTCTGCCAACCCTTCAAAATCTCACGTTACTTAATTTCCCCCCCTCTCCCTCATTCCCTCCTGCTCTCTGCCTTCCTCTCCTCCTCTCCCCCTCTCTCCCTTCCTTTCCCCTCCTCTCTCCCTTCCTTTCTCCTCCTTTCCCCATCTCTCCTCCTCTCTCCCCTCCTCCCTTCGCCTCCTCTCTTCTCCTCTCCAGGTCTAACTCCACCGCCTCCACCTCCTCCACCCCGGCCTCCAAGCCCTCCAGCACCAAGAAGTCTGTCTTCTCTCGCCTCAGGAAGTTCCTGCAGCTGGACGACAGCCAGAAGAAGAAGACTAAAGGCGGCCTGAAAGACTTCCTGTCTTCCCTCTGATTGGCCACCCAAGCGATCTTCCGTTTTACCAACAAACTGTTGCTTAGTGCCGACGGTAAACGCCTGCTTCCCCCTTCCACCTAGCCCCTGGATGCAAAGGGCTGCAGGGCGGGGTTGAAGGGGTCCGGAGGGGCCGCTCAGTCTGTACAGCCGTGGGGGGGGTGTCTGTGGAGCCTCACTGCCCCTTTTGTATGGCGGGAAAACTACAGGAAGCTGAGCTCTTCTTCTGTTGGTGTGATGACACAAGCCAAATAACTGCCAAGACAGTTGGTGGTTTGAGAGGGCTGTGTTTTGTTGAAAATCTATCAAATGTAAAAAAATGAATACATTTACACAAGGATAAATATTGATGATGGACAGTTCATTAAGAGTATTTTCAATTTGACTTTTTACGTCGGTTGACCATCTAAATGTTCTTGTTGTAGTGGCCTTCTCTAGTGAGATTGCTGGTGTAAG
Organism: Thaleichthys pacificus; assembly: GCA_023658055.1. Classification (NCBI taxonomy): domain Eukaryota; kingdom Metazoa; phylum Chordata; class Actinopteri; order Osmeriformes; family Osmeridae; genus Thaleichthys; species Thaleichthys pacificus. Next base: position 14,354,959 of record CM042861.1, on the reverse strand, counting down.
TGTCTCATAAGAAGTCAGTGGACAGTTATGGCTCAACCATGACTGTTTACAAATGTGTTCACCACTATCTAAACATCACTAGGTCATGCTTTCTTTTCCTACTTGTTTTCTACGTTTTTTTTTTGTACATACAACTAAATGTTTGACATTTTGTAAAAGGGTGCATATGCAATAATCATTACTTAAATTTTTTTTTTGATGCCTTTACTGTTTTTTGGCTGTAAAACAAGATTTATTGACAGCACAATATTATTTTAGCTGTGATTGCCCCAACAAATGTCTTGATTCATTTAGTACCAGACAGTTCTGTTTGGGTGTTTTGGAGTCATATTATAATCTCATGTGTAGGTGCATTCATCATTTCAGGCCATCCTGAAATACCTCACATTTGTTTTCCTACATGACTTGTTTTTCTGAAATAAAACTTTTTCAGATGTATGAATTCTATGTGGTGTGGTTTGTGTTTTAACAAAAGAAAAAACATTCCCTTCAAATAATCTGATTTTGAAAAGACTGGCACGCGTTTAATTTGGGAAAACTTTATTTTCCAAAACACTCCAACGTTACTCTGTTTGACCTGTAGTTGGCGCTGAAGTTCAAACTTAACACGAAAGCACAGGAAGTGTTGATGAGAACGAGGAAATGGGATAGTTGAGCAGGGAACGAATGTAGGATTCGTGTCAAAGAATTACGATTAAATATACTTTGAACAATTTCTCAAAGTGTGTTAATTTATAGTTGATATATTCCTCGTTGTTATTCCAATGTCGGACAGAAAGCGATCAAGAGATCACGATGAGAGAGTGGACCGCAAAAAGCACAAGGACTCAAAACACGATGTAGAAAAACTAAAGAAACAAGCCAAAAAACTAAACCAAGAAGTACAGAAACTCAAGCACGTGGAGACATTGTAAGTAGCTATATACAATGTCTTGTAATGTCTAATGATCTAATAATGGCTAATGATCCTTAATAACGTGTGTGTATGAGCTTGCTAGTCATCTTCCTTCGGCGTGTTACCTCATGTACATGTAGCTGTAACTTGTTAGCTAACGTAGCTCTGCCAGCAATATTCGTTTCTGGTGTAGCTAGCCTAACGTAGTTATCCAAGTATGTTAAATATTGGCAGCAAATGAATCCCCTTGACCCTAAAGATGTATAAAAGTTAAACCTACTGAGTCTCAGAACCTATTATCTCCCTGTCCTCTAGTTATGAGAAACCACCACCTGGACTCATAAAGGTAAATTTATACATTCTTTGTCGCTATATAAACTTGTACATAAACCTATATATATAGCTACCTAGCATAATTTACTCCGCATATACAGAGGCTATTCCATGTAGCTAGGAAGCTTGGAAACCTGCTACAGATAAGTGATACGAATTTCAAATTAAATAACGCTTGTCCCCCTCTTCCTACTGTTTAGTACAGTACTAGGTCACCTCGCAGCATTAATGTTTTAGCACTATACTGTAGTAATAGAGAGCGTGCGTCTCCTGGAAGCTCACAGCTCTCTCGCTGTCTGTAGGAGGAGGAAGACAAGCCGGAGGACTGCATCCCTGCCGATCCCGGAAATGAGGACGCCAGGGATTTCCTGGCACACGCGCCCACCAAGGGGCTGTGGATGCCTCTGGGGAAGGAGGTGAAGGTGATGCAATGTGAGTGTTGGGGGGGGGGGGGGGGGCATGAGTGTGTCTAGCTGTGATTTGACAAATGAACATGGCCTGATATTACCTGGTGTCTGACTGTGTCAGTCAGAGATTGAGGATGAGCCTGGGTTTAGACTGTCAGAGAGAATCTTCAGTGGTTCTTTCTCTAAGCACTATTTGTATGTAGCTTTGGATCATATTGAATGAAAAGGACTAACTTTAAATATGGCTACAGCTGTGTCTGCTTATCAGAATAGGTTTTGGTGCACCAGCATGAGCAGTCCAACAGGGGGCATTGTAGCCTATCAAGACACATTAAGGAAAGGAAGAGGGGGTGCAGTCGTTTAAATAGAAGATGCATCCAATGTCCATACTACCTCAACATTTAGTAAGCCAGATTTAGAATGACTGCCAGTGTGGTTCGGGCACAAATAACTTGCAAGCCTGGCAAGATGGATTTTCGAGTGGTCGTAATCTCACAAGGTTATATATTGTGTGTGTGTGTGTGTGTACACACACCACAGGAAGTAGCCTGCAAAGGATCCTTCTTCCTGTCTCACGCTGTTAGATCTACTTTGAGGGAGAGAGGACCTGGGGGGGGGGGGGGGGGGGGGGGGGGGGGGGCTAGAGGGAATCACTCTCAGTCTTGTCACGAGGTCAGATGGCTGAGCGGTTAGGCTATCGGGCTATTAATCAGAAGGTTGCCGGTTTGATTTCCGGCCATGCAAATGGCTTTGTGTCCTTGGGCAAGGCACTTCACCCTACTTGCCTCGGGGAGAATGTCCCTGTACTTACTGTAAGTCGCTCTGGATAAGAGCGTCTGCTAAATGACTAAATGTAAATGTAATGTAAATGAGTAATGAGAGGAAGATGAACTTCTGTTCTTCTGCCCTGGATAGAACAAAGAACCCCATTATCATCTCTCTTTAATTCACCCGTCCCACTCGTAATTATGGTATGCTGGGTAAGAACACATAGCACGCACACGCGCTTCATAACCCATTTGTTCCATATAGAAATTTGTGAAAGTGTTATTTGTTCCGTGAATTTGCACCAAGTTATTGGTTTGTCGCTTCTGTTTGAATGTGTTTTATTTCGCCTAGATGGGTTCTAAAAGCGTGTCTTTATAGGTTAAGCAGACAAAAACGAAATGCTGTATATATTACACGCTGGGTTTACCTATGTAATATGATGTACCTCAAGCTCCTTAGCTGGGCTACTTGATGAAGTCTATTAAAGTCTAGTATATCCAGATGGAAGAATATTACACTTGAAGAACTTCTGATGAGTCCTCTGAGTCCTAGAAGGTTTGAGGGGTGGGGGGGAGGGCAGATATTTCCACACAGACCATAACTTGACTCCAAATGAATAACATGTAATGGAAGTCATTGTTTTGACCTGACCTGAGAATGGTTGTCTTGTCCAGGTTGGCGGTGCAAGCGTTACGGCCACAGGACGGGTGACAAGGAGTGTCCCTTCTTCATCAAAGGCAACCAGAAACTGGAGCAGTTCAGAGTGGTGAGTCTTTCCCAGAACCGCCATGCCGCTGCAGTGATTATCATAAGTGCAAATGTATCATATTTTCATACCTTGCATTGTCAATGCGAGCGGATCTGTAAAGCGCAGACGAGGCACAAAAACAGCTTCGAAACATTTCAACAGTCGGATGTGTGTTTCTCTGTGTGTGTGTGTCTGTGAGAAAGAATTCATTACCGAGGACACAGCAGACCTTGTTATTGTCAGGACTGGATGTTGTGTTTTGCGGCGCTTTTGCTAGCGGGTGATCACAGCCTGGAACCCGGCCCGAGTTTCAGTCAAAAAAATCATAAATCAAAGCTGCGATATGTTTGGAGCAGGGGAATATTTCAATCAATAACTGTGAGTGTGTAGTTTGACTGCCGTCTGGGTGGTGTGGTTCCTGTCCTGATCCCCGCCCTCTCCTGCAGGCTCACGAGGACCCCATGTACGAGCTGATCAGGGAAAACAAGAGGAACGAGAAGGAGAGCAGGTAAGCTGGAGACGCTGCTGATGAGTTGAAACCTTCTGCACTGACACGTCCTCCTACGGGCTGTTAGACAGAAAATACACACTCTGACACACACACACTCCCTCACAGAAATGCAGAGACACACACTCACACACACACACACACACAGACATGCACACACACACATACTTTCGCACATTGATTACTAGTTTACTTTTGGAAAGCGATGCGATAGGAATGAGATCTTCTATTTTTCAGACAGGTAGAAATTATGTCTAAGAATAACAGGGAGGGTCTTTTGAACCTGAACTGAGATGTTCCCCAGTTGGAAATATCGCAAAAACATCTTCCTGTCCAAACAGAAGACAGATCTCTCAGTCCTCAGGTCCCTGTCAGACCTACTGATCTCTCTCTGTTCTGTCCTCAGGTCCCTGTCAGACCTACTGATCTCTCTGTCCTCAGGTCCCTGTCAGACCTACTGATCTCTCAGTCCTCAGGTCCCTGTCAGACCTACTGATCTCTCTCTGTCCTCAGGTCCTTGTCAGACCTACTGATCTCTCTCTGTCCTCAGGTCCCTGTCAGACCTACTGATCTCTCTCTGTCCTCAGGTCCCTGTCAGACCTACTGATCTCTCTCTGTCCTCATGTCCTTGTCAGACCTACTAATCTCTCTCAGTCCTCAGGTCCCTCCTACAAGATACCCTCCCTCCCTTTACGAGAGACCCTCAACTCAACTTCTGCCCTCTTTCTTTCTCCCCCCTTCTCTCCCCCCTCCAGGATCCAGCAGCTTCGTCAGCTCCTCCAGGACTCCACCTCTTCCTCCGACTCAGACAGCTCCTCCTCTTCCTCCGACAGCCGGCGCCGCAACAGCAGCAAGAAGAGGAAGAAGGGAAAGGAGAAGAAGAAGAAGGAAAAGAAGAAGAAGAGGAAGGGAAAGAGGAAACACAAGTCCTGCAAGACCAGCGACTCTGATTGAGCAACACCTGTGAGGGGAAAACCCCCTCTGATTGGTCGGCTGTCCGACTGTGAAGCTGCTAATGTAGTGGGAAGGGTGTATCATGTTAACTACATGTAGTTAAGTGAACTACAATGTCCGTACTAGTAGTTAAGTGAACTACCATGTCCGTACTAGTAGTTAAGTGAACTGCCAAGTCTAGAGGAATCCCTCTTGCCTTCTCCTCACCATAGGAGTGTCATCATTAATGCATGACTAGACCCATTTCTTATATACTCTTTAAGGTGACGTGGTCATTACGAACAACCACCCCGACCGTCCTTACCTAGATGGTATAGAGCTCATGACAGCATGGGCCTTCATACTCCAAAAATGTGTGTGTGTGTATAATTCTGACCTCCCTGGTGTAACCTGCATGGCTGATGCAAGGCATTCTGGGTAGAGTAGAGCAGCAGTTCGTTTTTGTGCCTGATAGCAGAGATGAACTGGAGAGCAAACTGAAAGGATGACATGCGATGAAGCGCAGAGTCATTAAGAGATTGTTTTTTTCCGCCATGCTCTGCCAATTCCACCAACCTCACCCGTCAATTTGCTGAATATCAAATGGCTTGATTGTAGGCTTGTTTAAAATGTGTGTGTGGGGGGAGGGAGTCAGTTAATCTTGGAGCATTTAAGTGTTGCCTGTTTTTTTCCAGAGGAGGTTGAATGTTTGACTGCTTACGACTGTACATAAATATTTTGAATAAATTGCGGTTGGAATTTGCATTTTTAGTTGTTGTTTTAAAAAAAATCCCAACCCAGAGGGAAGGTAGAATGTACTGGAACGAGATCTCTGTTGCCACGGATAATGAAGGCGGAGTGGTTTTATTTAGTTATGTATTCTGCGGTTAGAGTGCCACTAACGAATACAAGCCGTTCAACAGGCCCCAGTGGTTTGCTGCGACGGTACGGTAATCCCAGACTAACCTCGCATCCCTGCCCGTTTTCTTTTGAAGTTCCACCTACAGACCCTAGCGCACTTGAGCAAAAAGCCGCGCTCCTGCGTCACTCCGTTGAACAACACGCTCTCTGAGGTAAACATCCTGAACGTCGGGTTCTACGATCCGCTTAACCAGCAGAGAGAATCAACTTCACACTCCTCTGTATCTCACACACACACACTGCAGGCCACATCAAAGCCCCCCGCGGTACATCTTTAATGAGTGGTTCATTTAAACAGGCCGCAGTCACGACCAAGGGAGCGCTCGAGAAACTCTCCCCCGCTAATGACCTTGATAACAGAACCGTTAAAACGGCTGGCCTTGAGGTCGGGAAACATGCGTGAATGTTGATTAGTGTCCTCGTCTTTTTGTATGTGCTTGAGCCCAAACTGTGTTTGTGTGCGCGCGCGCAACTTCCAGCCCTCGATCACGACCGCGTCTGTTAAGAGTATCCTAGTAACCAAGAGCGTCATTCTGTTCCTCCTCTCCCCCATAGCGCTGTTCTTTCCATGGCAACCCTCCTTGTGTCTGCTTTGGCTAAAGGCCCCAGATGCATCAGCATTGTACGCGTACCTTCAGAGGAGAGAGATTTACCTCATATCCACTGCTGAGAAGGTTATTTGGCGTGTACCCACTTAGAATAGTGAGAGATATCAATCATGTCAGAGCTAGCCAGCCAACCTTGTTCTACTGATGTTCTTTCCCAGTGATACGTTGTGTGCAAATGTATTTTTGACGGCGGAGAGTAATGAACTTCACCACGTCATATCATGAGTAGTAGGCCTACAATATCACGAGCGCTCTCACTCACCGCGGGGTTTTTCTTTTATGGACGCACGCACACACCTACCAAGAACCCACGACACCACCGCTAGTGTGTAAACCAGTACAGTACATCTGCTAATCCTCTCTCTCTGTGTCTCTCTGTCTATCTCTCTCTCTCACACACTCTCTTGACAGTGCATACACTGACAAACTTTACAGATGAGTTCCTTTGTCTCTCACTCACTTTATGATTATGATTATGGATCACTGTTCTGATGGACCTGGCCCAGGCTTATGCACAAGGCGTCCTCTTTGCAGCATGAGGGGTCGTTTTCCAGCACGTGGCTTTACTTTACTTCATTCCGGAGATTCTTGAAGGTCTTATAAAGAGATTACCCTGCCAGTGATGTCTCCAGGTCGGAGCAGATGGATTGTAGTTAGCCGACAGTAGGCAGCCAGCAAGATGGTTTAGTGTTAGGACCACAACTAGCCTCTATCTGACACACACACGTACGACCCGACGGAGAGCTTTGAAAAACCCGCCTTGAATGATCAATAATGATGACTTTATGGAACACATTCAGTGTGTGTGTGTTTGTTTGTGTGAGAGAGAGAGATTTTATATCAGTGTGAGTGTGTGCATGTAAGAGTTTATCTTTGTGTGTGTGTGTGTGAGGGAGAGTTTGCCCGTGTGTGTGAGAGCGTGTGTGCATGTGAGTGTGTGTGAGTGTGTGTACAGTGCTATTGTGTTTCAGGAGAGATGGAGGGACACACAGTCCTTGTATTAATCCACCCTGCTGCTCCACAGGCTGGCCTGAGTCTGGCTCTCATATCACTCAGTCTCTCCCTCCTTGTCTCTCTTTCTCTGTGTGTGTTACTCTCTCTCTGTTTCTCTCTCTCTCTCTGTTTCTCTCTCTTTCTCTGTGTGTTACTCTCTCTGTTTCTCTCTTTCTCTGAGTGTTACTCTCTCTTTCTCTCTGTTTCTCTCGGTTTCTCTGTGTCTTTCTCCCTCTCTCTTGCTCTATCCCTTCTCCTCTCCCTCGTTCTGTTTACTGCTCTCTCCCTCCCTCTCTGGTTCTTTCCTCTATCTCACTTGTTCTCACTCTCTCTCCTCTCCATTGCCCTGTTTATCTCTCTTCCCCTCCCTTCTTTCTTTCTTGCTTCCATGTATCTTATCTCTCTGCCTCTAGCTGGTTTGTGAGGGCACCAATGTGGGTATTTAGCAGGATGGGATGTGGGTATTTTGTCTCAGTTTTGTAGATTGAACTGTCCAAGAATACTGTGCTATGCAATCTCTCCTTAATCAACCCGCCAAGAGTAATAAACAGCATAACTGCAGTCAGATACAAGTGTAATATAGCCTAATGATTAGAATAATACACTTTGGTCTTGATTTGTTTAAATCGTTTTACGTCAACAGTTCTCTACTTTACGTCTACTCGTCATTAGGTCTGCTATTACGATTTAATGCAGGCCACTTGTGAAGTGAGAAACTTCAGCTGTCGGTTTAACGTTTGAGGATCGTGACCCTAGCCCCCTAAACTGCTGTCCTTATGTTTTATGCATGGTAAATCGATGTTTATGAATTATTAAGTTCATTGTTCCACCCGCACAACATTTTGTGGATGTCTTCTTTAGCATATTGAACGGAAAGGACGCCGCCGGCCGTTCCCTCAGTCACGCTCCTCTAAAGTAGCCTATACTTTGCTGAGAGTGATAATCAGTTGGGAGGGTCTTGCAGTCTCATTCATTTGTAGGGATTTGTCGTCCCTCGTATAGCTGCTCCGGTAACAAGCCAACCAGCAGACGGCGAAAGAAAGAGGAAGTGGAAACATCAGCTCTATATGTGCGCAGGGAGAGAGCGAAAACACACTACCGACTGTCTGCCTGTGATACAAACTCCGAACATCAGCGCTTTGCAGGAGAAGTCCCCTCGCTTTATCAGGTTTGTGAGAAAAAACATGATCACGTTTTACGGTCACACGGAGACGAGGTAGACCTGGACAGTTGAACTGGGTGTTTGTGTGTTTATGTTTGCACCGTAAAAAATGAACAGTTTTAGGAATTCTGAATGGGCACTGTTTGATTTTCAAATGTCTCGATCGCTAGGCTGCTGAACCCATCTTTCTATCAGTCTGGTTGTAGACATAGCCTACACCAGCTCTGCACTCCACGGAATCTTAAAAAAAAAGATGTTTTATCCGTCGGCTACTTTAGTGTGAGCGGCCAGTGAATGGCAGGATTTTACTTAACTGCCCCAAACATTCTGGTCAGCTAGGCTACTCGTGACGTTGGTGTGGTCGAGAGTCCAGTTCCTTCCTTTTACCGTTGTTTCTGTTATTTAATAACACGTAAAGAAGATGTTGCACAAGTACGTTTTCTTTAGACGAGTTTGTAATAGTCATATTTAGATTGCTTGGTGTGAAAATGCTGCTTGCAAAGTTAATTTCATTTTGACGTTATTTTGCTGTTTACTTTGGCCAACGAATCAGAACGGGCGCTTGTCCGTCCTTTCAAACCCTCACTTTGTAACGCAGGTGGCTTAAGTTCAGTGGCTCAACAGCGACAGGACTGCGAAAGTATTTTGACAGTTGAGGCAACTATAACATGTTATTATATAGTCAAGGTGTGTTCTGTTTAATTGGTATGATCATCAAGAAAGGACTAGACAATTTTCTAAATCCCCTTCCAGAAATATGTTTACTGGAGCCTAAACCTTGACCTACATCATGTAAGACCAATTGGTCAAAACAGCAGGAGTAGAAGTACACACGCACACACACACACACAGCCTCAGCCCTCTTCCTCAGCAGTGTGACCCCTGGTCATCATGATGTCACCTCCCTCTGTAGCCGAGGATACGCAAGCGTTGTGTTGGCACGGCAGCCATGCCCGTGTCATGGTGCCAGGGGCACATTCTCTAGTATCAGTGCCATGCCAGCAGCACTCCTAACACTGGACCCAGTCAGATAGGGATAGGGGCAGCTTAGAGCATTTGACGGCAGATCAAGAGGGTTCAAATCCTTCTCAGTACTGTAGAAGTATCTGCTGATTGACTTTGTTATTGTCCTGAGATCAGTTGAGGTCTATGGCCATCCTGCTGCCATGTTGGATGAAACGGCATTCGAATCCTGGTCCTCCCTGGAGAATAGCTTGGCTCTAAGGCCCTCTCCTCCTCCCAGCTCAGGGTGGGGGGGCTAGCGGGAAGGGACGGCTGGTGGTCCAATGTCCCCCGCCCTCCACCCTAAAAACGTGTAATGCCTTACCATCAGAGCTAAAGGCTGGGGGTTGATGTGAACCTGCACCATGCTGCAGAGCTAAAGGCTGGGGGTTGATGTGAACCTGCTCCATGCTGCAGAGCTAAAGGCTGGGGGTTGATATGAACCTGCACCATGCTGCAGAGCTTAAGGCTGGGGGTTGATGTGAACCTGCATAATGCTGCAGAGCTAAAGGCTGGGGGTTGATGTGAACCTGCTCCATGCTGCAGAGCTAAAGGCTGGGGGTTGATATGAACCTGCTCCATGCTGCAGCTGCAATCCTAGGTTGGTGCGGCGCCGAGAGTCGAATCCGGTGCACCCGCCTGACAGGTGGACCCGGGTTGTTGAAGGCAGAGGCAGGAGTGAGCTTGGTGGCTTATCCTGATGCATCACACAGGGGTGGGGGTATAAATTACACAGCCTGCCGTTTGGCTTTCTCTCACCTCACCAAGTGCAACCTCGCCAATTTATGAGCAGCCTTGCTCTCTTATTCTCTCTCTTTTCCTCTCTCGCACCTGGCAGTCCTTGACTCTTTTCTTTATCTCTCTTTTTGTCTCCTTCCTCCCTCTCTCCCTCCTTGCTAGCTCTGCCTGACTGTCTAACTCTCTCTCTTTCTCCATCTCTTTGTCCATATCTCTCTCCCGCTTTTTCTCTCCATCTGTTTCTCTCCATTTCTCTCTTGTACTTTCTCTCTCTCCATCGCTCTCCATCTCATCATCTCTCTTATGTTCTCTCCCTATCTCTCTCTCCCTATTTCTCTCTCTCCATCTGTCATTATCTCTCTCTCTATCATTATCTCTCTCTCTCTGTCGCTCTCTGTCCCGTGAGAAGGCCTAAGTATGTAAATGATTGTCCCAGTGATGTATGCCTCCCTCATCAGGATGATCAGGAAGATCATCCTGAGCCTGTAGGTGACCCCCCACACCTGTCCTCACCCCCCACATCTGTCCTCCCCCCCCGCACACCTGTCCTGTCCCCCCCCCACACCTGTCCTCACCCCCCCCCCCACACCTGTCCCAGCCTGTCCTCACCCCCCCCCCCACACCTGTCCTCACCCCCCCCCCCCCACACCTGTCCCAGCCTGTCCTCACCGCCCCAGCCCACCCCCCCCCCCAGCCTGGGGCTAGGTTTGTGTGCGGCCCTAGCCTCGGGCATGTTTGCATTCATAGGATTCTTCCTTGAGGAAGCTACTTAATTAAAACAGCAGGCGTTGGGAAGCAGTCTGCTAGACTGCACGCTTGATGAGATATGATTAGGTGTTATGAATTCTCTGTGTGTGTGTGTGGATTTGCACACGGTGGAACTGCAGAACACTAGGACAGTAGAACAGTAAGAGCAGAACAGCTGTGATCAGCAGGGTTGTGTAAGTCTGATCTCTCGTCCCTGCAGAGGGAACCAGGTACTCCTCTTCTTAGAAGCAGCCGTGACCTGCTCACACACACACTCCACTACCAGTCTCTCTCTCTCTCCCCCCCCCCCCCCCTCTCCTTCCGCTGGGCTGAATTGACGGACCTCAGACCGTCTTGGTCCCCAGATACGTGGCCCGGTGCGGGGAGAGGGGCTGCCCGTCCTCCTCCCAGCTGTGGGCTGGAGAGAGGCTGTGGGCTGGAGAGAGGCTGTGGGCTGGAGAGAGGCTGTGGGCTGGAGAGAGGCTGTGGGCTGGAGAGAGGCTGTGGGCTGGAGAGAGGCTGTGGGCTGGAGAGAGGCTGTGGGCTGGAGAGAGGCTGTGGGCTGGGGAGAGGCTGGGGAGAGGCTGTGGGCTGGAGAGAGGCTGGGGAGAGGCTGTGAGCTGGAGAGAGGCTGTGGGCTGGAGAGAGGCTGTGGGCTGGAGAGAGGCTGTGGGCTGGAGAGAGGCTGTGGGCTGGAGAGAGGCTGGGGAGAGGCTGTGGGCTGGAGAGAGGCTGGGGAGAGGCTGTGAGCTGGAGAGAGGCTGGGGGCTGGAGAGAGGCTGGGGAGAGGCTGTGAGCTGGAGAGAGGCTGGGGGCTGGAGAGAGGCTGTGGGCTGGAGAGAGGCTGTGGGCTGGAGAGAGGCTGGGGAGAGGCTGTGAGCTGGAGAGAGGCTGATCCAGATGTACATTAGTGTGTTGGGTGTGTGTCTAAGTATAGCCCCGGCCAGATGGGTAGGACTGTTTTCTGTGTGTGTGTGTTTGTGCACTCCACAGCTGAGCTGATCTGATATTATATCTATCTGGGTTATATCCGGTTCATTTCCAGTTGCTGGTGAGTGTCCTTGGTTTCGCCAGGTGTGTGTGCGTGCAAATAGATATTCCATCTTTAACACAAACACACAAACACACACAGGCCCTTTTTTTATCTTTGTTTTAAATTATTATATTTATTTTTTTTACTCTGGCTGAGCACACAGTAAAGTTAAAGCACTGCAGAACCGAAGTCAGTGTGGGAGAGATAATGTTTGCTTAGAAAAGAGCTGCTATTGGATTACAATTAGAGACGTAATTGAAAACGTTTTTGAATGTTTTCGAAGACGTTTTTTTAGTACCCTCGATAACAACAACAGACAGGTTTACTGTGTGAATCCTGCAGCTGATTATCTCCGCTACGTGTTAGAAGTGATCTTGCAGCTCTTCACATCCCTCCCCCACCTGTGCTAACTGAAGGGGTGTGTTGTTTTGAGCTTTCAGAAGCTGTTTGGTTTCAGTGTCCTGGAGCAGTCTGGCTGTTGTAGAGCTCTGCACGTATGATCCTTGATCTCCTTCTGTACTTACTAGATGCACTATTGGTATATCGCTTTGGATGAAGGTGTTTGCTAGATGAATTAAATATAAATTATGAGAGTATGTGGCTGTGCTGGGGGAAACAGTTTAGTCTTTTACCCCGGGCACTCTGATTGGCTCTCTCGCTGACAGAGGAAGAAAAAACAATGGTAAAATATCTCCCAGGCGACCTGTCGACATCCCTCCCAATCCCAGATTAAGGGGATTTTCTTTGTTCATAATGCCGTTGGGACTAGATGCCAGATTACCGTCATGTCAGGTGAACATGGGGGGGTCAGATGGATGAGCGGTTAGGGAGTCGGCCTATTAATCAGAAGGTTGTTGGTTCGATTCCTGGCTGTGCCAAATGACGTTGTGTCCTTGGGCGAGGCACTCCACCCTACTTGCCTCGGGGGGGAATGTACTTGTACTTACTGTAAGTCCCTCTGGATAAGAGCATCTGCTAAATAACTAAATGTAACATGTGAGACGACGCCCATGCAGGTTCATCCAGGAGGGGAGGGAGGGAGGGAGGGGGGGGGTGCTCACATCTGCAGCACGTTTCCAGCCTCAACGGACGTGAGTGTGTGTGTGTGAGCGTCACTTGCAGTCAGAACAGTCACTGTGTATGCTTCTCTCCCTAAACAACTGTCTGCTAACAGAGAGTGACGATGCTTTTCATGCCAGGCCACACTGGGGGCACGTGTGCGTGTGTGTGTGCGTGTGGCAGGCTGCTGGTTTGGTCTGGGTACATATCAGACTCAGAAAGGCAAGTAGAGCACAGATAAACACTCAGAACATGCAGGATTGTGTAGTGTGTGTGTGTGTGTGTGTGTGTGTGTGTGTGTGTGTGTGTGTGTGTGTGTGTGTGTGTGTGTGTGTGTGTGTGTGTGTGGAGCCACTTCCTGTTGTGTTACCTGATCCATTTCCTGTGCAGAACAGAAGCCCTGCTGAAGAAGGCTTCAGTATCATGCTGTGGTTTTCTGTGACTCAGCGCCCCCCAGCAGGCCTATAGCTCTGTGCTGTTAGCCTGCCGTCGTCCAGCCTGCCCTACACTCACAAATAGCGGCTATTTGCCGATGACATCATTCACAACACAGGAAGTATGACCTCTTCAAATTAGGTTTTACTTTACACAAATCTCTGTCCTTTGTTCGCTCTCATTTGATCTCTCTCTCTCTCTCTGTCTCTCTCTGTCTCTCTCTCTCTCTTTCCTCTTTCTTTCCCCTCTCTCCCTCCTCCCCCCCTGTGTAAGTGTTGGTTATAGTTAACCCAGGCAGTGTTCTGTCTGAATTGTAGGCATGCTTGTTCCATCACCCTGAAATAGCCTTCTGACTGTAGAACCACAGGGCTGTACCCACCCAGCAGGGCTGCCCCACCCAGGGGAGCTGTCCCACCCAGGAGGGCTGCCTCACCCAGCCCTCCAAACCCCAGTGAGGGGTGAGTAGGAGATGCAGGCTGCAGGGTGTGGCCTCTACTGGAGAAGTCTCTCAGGCCTCGGACACTAGCACAAACACACACACAGTCTCTCACACACACACACACAGTCTCTCTCACACACACAGTCACACACACACACACACACACATACAGTCACACATACACACACAGAAAACCCACTTTCAGTTAAATCACATTGATTTAATATGCGACAGTGCGTGTGTGTGTGTGTGTGTCTGTGTCTGAGATGGGTGTTGATGTAGCCAGCTGTGCAGAAGTCCTGAACTGGAGACAGGGGGTGTGTGTGTGGAGTGTGACGAATAACATTATGGTCTGTGCTGCAGAGGTCCCTGTGGTCGCTAGGCTGGGGAGGCGAGGGGAGGGGGGCTTTGTTTTGGTAAAACCCATACTGCTCTGGAAGTCACCCAAACCTGGGAGGAGGAGGGAGAAGGGGGGGGGGGGTTAGTTGATGTATCAGCCACAGCTGGGGGGCCTGGGGAGGGGGCAAGAGGACAGCTGGCAGTGCAGAGTGTGTGTGTGTGTGTGTGCGTGTGTGTTCACGTCTCTGAGTGTGTATCTGAGACCCTCTCTGAGTGCTTGCACCTCTTTGTGTGTGTGTTTCTGTGTGAGGGAGTGTGTGTGCCCCAGTTGACCACAGTGTCTCCTTGTCTGGTGCAGGGTGCTAGTCACAGACTGGATCTCTACAGTCACTGCAGTCTTTCACAGCCTTCACCCCCCCCCCCCCCCCCCTCCTTCCAGCTCATCCTGGGTTAACCTCCCTCTCTGTCTCACCCCTCCCTCTCCCCCTCTCTGTCTCACCCCTCCCTCTCTGTCTCACCCCTCCCTCTCCCCCTCTCTGTCTCACCCCTCCCTCTCCCCCTCTCTGTCTCACCCCTCCCTCTCCCCCTCTCTGTCTCACCCCTCCCTCTCCCCCTCTCTGTCTCACCCCTCCCTCTCCCCCCTCTCTGTCTCACCCCTCCCTCTCCCCCTCTCTGTCTCACCCCTCCCTCTCTGTCTCACCCCTCCCTCTCCCCCTCTCTGTCTCACCCCCTCCCTCTCCGTCTCACCCCCCCCTCTCACCCCTCCCTCTCCCCCTCTCACCCCTCCCTCTCACCCTCTCTGTCTCACCCCTCCCTCTCCCCCTCTCACCCCTCCCTCTCCCCCTCTCTGTCTTACCCCTCCCTCTCCCCCTCTCACCCCTCCCTCTCCCCCTCTCTGTCTCACCCCTCCCTCTCCCCCTCTCTGTCTCACCCCTCCCTCTCCCCCTCTCTGTCTCACCCCTCCCTCTCCCCCTCTCACCCCTCCCTCTCCCCCTCTCTGTCTCACCCCTCCTCTTTGCCTCTCACCCTCCCCACTCCCTCCCACATCTCACGTTGACAGTCATCCTTACGTGTTGGAGTTGAACGCTGGATGCACCTGCGTGTTAACAGCAGGTGCTGGCGTAATGTAGCCTAGAGTAATGTAGCCACTCTCCTACTGTAAGACCAACACCAGGTTATCGCTGTACTGTAGGATCATAGTCATCAGAGCTGCTCTAATTGTAGTGGTTGAACACTGCTTGTTCTGCCGGCTTCGAAATAAGACGATGATTATTGTTCAGAGTAGCTGCTGTCTTTGTGGAGGTTGATAATAGTAACGGTTATGCAGTGGTGAGTCAGGTGGCTGAGCGGTGAGGGAGTCGGGCTAGTAATCTGAAGGTTGCCAGTTTGATTCCCAGCCGTGCCAAATGACGTTGTGTCCTTGGGCAAGGCACTTCACCCTACTTGCCTCGGGGGGAATGTCCCTGTACTTACTGTAAGTCGCTCTGGATAAGAGCGTCTGCTAAATGACTAAATGTAAATGGTGACAACCTGCAGTGATTTAGTGGTTGTGCTGTATGGAGAGTGCGTGTTCTTCAGGCCTCGTGTTTGACGTTTACGTTATGAAACGGTTGAGTTTTTGTCCCTCAGGGTGGAGGGTTGTAGGATGGAGCTTCTCCACGAGACCCGCTGGAAAAGTCGTTTTGTTTTTTCCTCAAGCCGGTCAAACTGGTTCGTCCAGACGACAACCTTCTTGCTGTTTGATCGCTGTCTGCCCCTGCGCGGTGGCTGTGCAAAAACAACCGTTTATTTTCAAGTAGGACATGTAAAAATAGCTACAAATCAATCCCAAATGTTCCCTAGCTCGGTGCAGGTCTCAATCTAGGCTAGTTCAAACCAACGGGGATCCGGTGACACAGCGCTCCGGAGCTGACACGCAGGATGACTGGCGCCCGGAACCGTCAGAGACCCACAAACAGCCCCTCTCTCAGTGGGAGGGATGTATTAAAGGGCCAGTTTGTCGTATTTGTTAGCGACACACTTAGAAT
This sequence comes from Thaleichthys pacificus, assembly GCA_023658055.1. Taxonomy (NCBI): domain Eukaryota; kingdom Metazoa; phylum Chordata; class Actinopteri; order Osmeriformes; family Osmeridae; genus Thaleichthys; species Thaleichthys pacificus. The sequence continues at coordinate 14,338,864 of CM042861.1, read as the reverse complement.
TCCATTAAAAGTTGTTAATAATACAGGGTTTAATGCGGAGCTATGACTGCGATATGACCCTTAAATCATCCCTTTTATGGGACGTTAATCCCAAGCTAGTGGACTAAAGTGGTTCCAGTTATCAGGAGCGGCAGCTTAGAGGATGAGTTGTACGGACTGAAAGCCATCCTGCTACTTCCTGTAACAGTCTTAGATACATAGAGAACACATCATCAACAGATCCCACAACAGGGTTGTGTATGTAGTATGTGTGTGTAGTATGTGTGTGTAGTATGTGTGTGTATGTCTGCACATAGGTGTGTTTTGTTTTGGCTTCGGTCTTTGCATGCCAGAGAGGTCTGTGTGTGTTTGATATGAGCCTAGTGCGTGTGTGTGTGTGTGTGTGTGTTTTTATGTTTCGTAACTGAGTCTAGTGTGTGTATCTTACTGCAGTGTTTACCAGAAACCCAGACAGCCGTCACCATGGAAACTCCCTGACCTGGCTCAACCCTGGTGCTCTCCGACCCTAACCCCAGCTGCCCCTCCGCTCTCAGCAGAGTTGAACCCCAATGAACCAGTCCAGAGTTGAACCTCACAAAACACTTCAAGTTCCAGAGTTCAACCCTGGCCTGCCTTGATTTAGACTTCACAGATGTTTAGAAGCACCAACAGGAATTACTACATCAGTTCTGTAACAAATGTATTTGTTGCTTTTTGTTTCTTTGTGCAACTGCTGTGTCATGATTTAGTGGATGGTGTGGCAGGGTGGTTCCAGTGGTTCATTGCCGTTCCCAGTAAATGTTTGTTTAGTTGTCTGAAACAAGCTGAGGATGCAGTTTTTAATAGTGAAACTGCTGGGACAAATTCCAGCGAGACACGTAGTGGTTACCATGGTCACAGCAGGAGAACAATTACTGAACTTGTCTTCCTCTCTCCCCCTCTGCCTCTCTCTGCCTCTGAGTCCTCTGCCTCCCTCTCACTATTTTGTTTGTCTCTGCCTCTCTCCCCTCCGCCTCTTTCCCCTCTGCCTCTCTTTCACACTGCCTCTCTTCCTTCTGCCTCAATCTCCTCCACCTCTCTCTCTCTCGCTCTGCCTCTCTCTACCTCTGTCTCTGTCTCTCTCTCCAGAAGAGAATCTCTGTTTATGGCCAAGACGAGAAGGCATGTGAATCCTCGCAATCATAATCATGTTTTGTTTAGTTTCCTCAAGGAGAACGGATTAACTGGTGTGTGTGTGTGTGTGTGTTGCTTTCCCTTGAATGAGGGAAGCTAAGCGTTTAGCTACAGTATTGTGCTTGAATAATCCCATAGCTGTACACTTGCTCCCACACAAAAAACAGCTCTGTTGAAACGCAGGCTGGTTCCTGGAGCTAGCAGCCTGTACACTGGCCCAGATCCTCCATTACTACACACCTGGCACCGTCATCTTCCAGACGAGCAGAGTTGATCCAATAAGCAATGTTGGAGACCCTCAGTGAGATTAGCAGATGTAGCTGGTGAATGCTAAGTGATTAGGAGTGGCTCGTCTCCGGAGGAAGGATCGTTCCTCCAAACCTCCTACCCAGTCTGGTTAGCGCCCACGCTGACACTCCAATGAAAAGACGTGCTGATTGATGGCATTTTTTCCGTCTTTCTCTCTCTCCATTTCTTTCTCTCTCTCTCTCTCTCCCCTCTCTCTCCATCAGCCTTGTGATTGAGTACATTCATCTGAATCACTGTCGTGTTCCTGAAAAGTTCTGTACAGCGTGGACTCTCCTCGTACAGAAACACGCTCTCACAGGCCTGCGTACGAATGGCCGTCAGACCCAGCCTCTGGTGTGCACCTCTCTGTGTCAGTGAAGGTCTCTGGAGGGGCATCCTCACTGAACTCTCCTCTCTGTGTCAGTGAAGGTCTCTGGAGGGGCATCCTCACTGAACTCAGCTCTCTGTGTCAGCGAAGGTCTCTGGAGGGGCATCCTCACTGAACTCAGCTCTCTCTGTGTCAGCGAAGGTCTCTGGAGGGGCATCCTCACTGAACTCAGCTCTCTGTGTCAGCGAAGGTCTCTGGAGGGGCATCCTCACTGAACTCAGCTCTCTGTGTCAGCGAAGGTCTCTGGAGGGGCATCCTCACTGAACTCAGCTCTCTGTGTCAGCGAAGGTCTCTGGAAGGGGCATCCTCACTGAACTCAGCTCTCTCTGTGTCAGCGAAGGTCTCTGGAGGGGCATCCTCACTGAACTCAGCTCTCTCTGTGTCAGTGAAGGTCTCTGGAGGGGCATCCTCACTGAACTCTCCTCTCTGTGTCAGCGAAGGTCTCTGGAGGGGCATCCTCACTGAACTCACCTCTCTGTGTGTCAGCGAAGGTCTCTAGAGGGGCATCCTCACTGAACTCACCTCTCAAGGTTTCTTCTGGTTTCTCCCTGGAGGGTTTAGGTTGGTTGAGGGGCAGTTCCATTGGTGTACGTGAGCCCTCTGTGACACTGCTTGTTAACAGGACTTTAGAAGTACGATTCGATTTGATGCTTAGCAGGGAGAACAAGTTCTGGGGTGGGCATTGAACATCGGCAGAGGATGGATTTGGCCGATAGTGTAATTTTAGCGTGAGGGGAAGTAGGAGATGGTTGTGGTTATCTGAACACCCCACGGAATCATGTCAGGGGGGAAGTGAAGCGACCTGGAGTCTGGGGCCTGAAAGATTCTCAAGATGAAGAGAGATGATTTTTGAAGACCCTTATTCATAAACGATTTCTGCTCATTTTCCCAGCCAGTATGACAGAACATCACCCTCTGAGACAGCATGTACTTCAATCTCATCCTTGACTTGCCAGGGAACACTGTATGGTAGGATTGTTTGTTCTTGAACTGAATGTTCCAGACTGCTACTGTAGCTAGACAGAGGCAGGAAACACACACAGTGACATAGCGCTATTGATTTGCCCTACAGAACACCGATTACACAATTAAAAATAAAAAGCGCGGGTCTGGTCGTATAATTTAATGGGCCTGTTACTTGATGCATTTTATGTTTTGTTTTGTAAGCGAAACTGTTTTTTTTTATAGAATGTTATTTTTGAATAGGAACATAAAAATAAAAAATTGTTTCCATGCCCTCTCAAACACCAGCCCACTCAAAGTGAGAGTGAGGGGGAGAGAGACATAGAGGGAGAGAGGGACAGGGAGAGAGAGAGAGACAGGGAGAGAGAGAGATCCAGATCTGATGTTGGAGTAGTCAAGGTCATTCTATAATGTGGGCGTTTTTTTTTTCTTTTTTTCTGCTTCTGAATGAAGAGGTTCTTTTTTTGCTGCCAGTCCTGCTGATATTCATGCACTTCCCGCCTCTTCTCTCTCACACACACACACACACACCCTATGAACACACATTTTCACCCATCACTTACATACCACACGAACATGCATACACACACATACCACACACACACACACACATTACACGCGTTCACTCTTGGACAATGAGGTCCCTGGTTCCCATGGCTCCCCTCTCAGATACACCAAAAAGGCCCATTCATCCACACCCAGGTCATGTGACCTGGGAGGACATTTGCATGCACTCGCCCCCCCCCCTACACTCACACCCAACACAGACACACACAAACACACACACAAGGGGTTAGGGTACACATTTTCTGCGTGGCTAGCTCTCTGAGGCCCCCCCCCAGCATCAAGGGCAGTTTAAGGAAGTGCAGTTTGAGGCACTAACACTCCCTTCTCCCCCTCCCTCTCCACCCCTCTCCCCCTCCCACCCAATCCGTTCTCATCCTCCAGTGCTGTCCTAACCCCTCCACCCTGTCCTCATCTAACTGTGTCCCTGTCCAAACCCTCTCCTCAACTTCCAACCCTCTCTCTCTCTCTTTCCTCTTAAACCTGTCCTCATCCCCTAACCCTCTCCTCAACTTAGTCTTCATCCCACAACTATGCTGAACACTTCAGGATGTGAGAGTCCAGCCCGACCACAAGGAGCCCTGCAGGAAACAACCGCACGCAGCATAGCAGACATATTCATCTCCCCCTCCTCCTCCTCCTCCTCCCTCCCCCCCCCCCCTGCCAGGCACGGATGATTTAGGGTCTGATAACCATCAGGGTTATCTTCCTGGGTTCCATATCAGCTCTGTCTGAGCCAGGCGGTCTGGGGAGGTTGTCTGACACGATAAAAGTGGAGAAGCAAAAGAAACGGAAGTTCAAGTGAGATGCCGGTCTTGCAGAGCACCTTGAGTCAACACGTATGTCGGGTTATTTGACTTGACTCATACCCATATTTAGAATGACTTCCTCCTGACATGCACTCTGCACACACGACTGTCTGAAGAGCCGTTGTTGTGAAGGTTATTTTACCTCCTGTGAAGTCAGGAAATACAGCAAGTTTGAGTGAGATAATTTGTGGTATTTATAATATAAACACTCCTGGTGTTAAATGAACACTGAAACTTTGCTGTGATGAGGTAGAGTCAGCAGTATGTGAGAAGCTAATATTAATAGCATATTGTACCAGCTACAGTGTCAGTTTCACCTACACCTACTCTGCTGGGAGCGGCTAACAACAGTATAAGTAGATACTGTATTTAACACAAGCGAGTGAGTTGGGTTTATAAGTGCCAACCTCTTCTAAAGTAAGTGTGTACTTGATTCCATATTACCCTGCAACACACACACACACACACGCCTCCCTGTCTGACTGCTTCTCTCCCTGCAACATTGAAATAGGACTGTGTGTGTGTGTGTGTGTGGTTGACCTGGTTATGTTTTCCTGCTGGACTGGGAAGGCCTTGAGCAGAAGGTCACACTGTCAGTGACTCACCCAGCCTGTGGGTTATGCCTAGCCCTTGTTTTCTCTCTCTCTCTCTCTCTCTCTCTCTCTCTCCATCTCTCCATCTCTCTCTCCATCCCGTCATCTCACCGTGCTAACTAGCATAGGGCCTGAGCAGGAGAAACTCCTAATTGAGTGTTTTCTGTTTTCCTTTTGAAATGTATTATTTTGGTCTTTTTTAACCTCACATAGCTATACTCTGCGTGGTTGGATAGTTTTTGCGTTATGTAATGACAGAGTAGGCCTATATATTTTTCAAAGCTGGAAAGGATTTGATAACTGGTGTTTCTGCTACGCACTGACAGAAACCCTTGCCTGACAGGCAGCTTATGTAACGTGTTAAAGTGGAGTTGCTCGGGTCGGTATAAATGTAGTTTTTACTTTTGCATTTGGATTTAAGAGGATTGAAAGATTTTTAAACATCATGCCAGCATTAATCAATCTATGTTCAGCAAGCAATAGCCTAAGTAATCCGTGTTTGCGCTGTGGGTGTTAAAATGTATACTTCAATACTTGTTTTCCTCGTATCCACACGGCAGTTGGCACGCGTCGCTCCGTGTTGAATAAAAAGTTAGGATAAGGTCCCAAAACTTTTAAACGAATCATTCTCCGTAAAACTAGCAAATAAAACAGCTTGTTGTGGGATCCAGCCTGGACACTGTAGCATAGGCCAGCTGTAGGCTATTGGTTTTATCACTCAGACTGGCCTCTCCCTGTCCAAATGATTGTCTGTTACAAGGCCCCAGGCAAGGTACATTTCCGCAAGCCAATTTGTCCTCATTCTGGTGTAAATTGAAGTTTAATATCCAAGGAGACCGATAACTCGACGCTAGTATCTAGCTAGATACTGCCGATAGCTCGGCAGTATCTAAGCTGTTTTTAGAAGCACTTAGCTATAGCTCCTCGGAAGAAGTAGCCTACTTGTAGAGTTTGCTAGACGACAAGTGTGTGTGTGTACTGTACTGTACTTGGCAGGTTGGATGATATACTCTTGAAAGTATGGTGGTGTTGCTATTGCTCTGGGAGAGGAACTAGCACGCTACAATTCTTCAGTGACATGTAGTGATACTCTTAGCTCTACATTGTTAGCATGTGAAGACATGCATAGGAGATATTTGTAGGCTTGGAAGAAGTTGAATGTGTTCCATGGCCGTTGGGGCTCGTTAATTAGCATACTTAGCTTTAGCGACCGATAAAGACGACCCAGTGAGCTACATGAGTGACATATATGTGCCAGATCCGAGCTCTAAATACGCTCCCCTCAATGGTTGCATCCCAGAAACATTCCAAGGGGGACATAGGGTGAAATGAAAGTGGAACTGAAGCCTTTAAAGAGAGAGCTGATGTTGCTGACCTAGCTTCACCTCTCACACAGGCTCTCTCTTTCTTCATCGCCGTCTTTCTCTGTAGCCCACTTCATTCTTTCTCTTTCTCTCTTTAGTCCTCTTTCTCTCTCTAGCTCTTTTTTTCTCACTTTCTCTTTCTCTAGCCTACTCATTCTAAAGAGAGAGAGAGATGAGAAAGAGAGAGGTGTCTCTCTCTCTGCCCCCCTCCCTCCCTCCAACTGTGGATGAGATGACGGGAGGTCTAATGATTCGTAAAGATCCGTGGGGCCAACCACTTCAGGGCGGACGTCTCAAACTGGTGTCGCTAGCTGGTTCGCGTGTGTGACTCGTTTCAGAAACATCCAGTTTGCCTCAGTTGCATCAGCAACGAGGGGGGCAGCCGAGGGTGGAAGTGAAACTGTGTGTGTGTGTGTGTGTGTTGTTCATTGAGTAACTTTCCTTTGGAAACGTTTCAACTCTAATAATAGTTACCTCAGACTAACACACGTAACGGCGGTTGGGATTGAACCTTTGAATCTTTCGTGGCGTGACACGAGAGGAATGTAGACTGTATTTGAGGGGTTTCTTGACAGGTTGTCGGTAAGCCGTTGGAGTGGTGTTAGTGTGTGTGTGTGTTTGACAGCACTTAGCGTTAGCACACAGGTGCTAGGCTTTGTGTATAAGGCCTCCCAACTTCTCTCCGGCAGCTAACTCTTCTTATCTTTCAAATGTTGCCGCCTTTTTTGTAGATTTTTTTGATTTTGTACTTTTCTTCTCTCCCCTCTACCACAGTCTGTTCCAGACCTATTTCCTCTTCTGTCAAATACGCCTACTTCCTCCTTCTACTAACATCTCTCTGTCGCTCTCCCTCCCTCCCTCCCTCTCTTTATCTCTGACTCTCTTCCTCTGTGGCCCGAGGCGAGGCAGCAGTCTTGTTTTGTGACTGTTGGTGTTTGGCTCAAGCAAAGCAGAGGATTGACGAGTGGAAGCCCTGTGATTAGTCTCCTCCTGGTTCTGGTTCCTGGTTTTGGTTCCTGGTTCGAGGTTCTGGTCCTGGTGGAGAGGCGAGGAAACAGCAGCCTCCTCTCTGCCTGTCGTCAAGGTTTCCGGGTGAGTCTCTTCTCCGTGGCGTGGTACGTAGCTCTCGGTGTGGTTCCTCCGCCGGCGGACACTGTGCAAAGGCCGCTCCACCCTGGCACCACCAGGAAGTAGAAGGCAGGCGGCCTGGTTAGCTCAGCCCTGCCTCTCTAACCAGGGTTTTAATGGTGGAGGGGCTTCGCTCAGTGGTTAGAGCACTTTACTGTTGAAGAGGTTTCAGGTTCGAATTTCCCCATGAAGTATACATAACTTTGGATAAAAGCGCTGGCTAAATGAGTTTATTATTATTTATTCATTTAAAATGTTTAAATTAATGGTGCTTTACCAAGGAAGCTAGGCTAGTTTCGAGGGGTGGGGGAAGGGCAGACCAGACTGAATGGAAATGCTGGCCTCCTCAGGTGCTCTCACACACAGTTAGGGGTAAATGTAGTTCAGTATATTGTGGGGAAAAAAAGCAATAACTTTTTGAGTTTCTAGTTTCTGGGTTGTTGTTTCAATACCACCTGCAGTGCTGGAGACGCCTGCTGCTTTGATTTGGAGGGAAACGGCCCAAACCACTGCAGGACGGGGCAAGAGCTCCATATCCTGTCGCGAGGAAATATTAAGGACAGTTCCACTGCAATCCACCCCAAGCTGGGCCCATTATCTTTAATTACCTCAGATAAGATTCTGACTGGGAATGCTGTGTTAAGGGCTGGTACTTTAAGCACCTCGTAATACAGCTCCAACGCTCTCATTGTCAAGACGCTGTTAATCTTGTTAACGGAGGATTTTATTGAGCAATTGTTTAGGACTCTTGTTCTACGATTGTTCAACAATTGTTGTACAATTCCCGTTGCTTCGGTATTTGTTTGTAGCTAGCGACGTGCTAACTAGCATGCTAACACACACCCAGAGGACGATCTTCACAGGTTTACTGCGGCCGTTGTGTTGGGTGTGTTGTAACACAACCAACACAACCTTCGGCTGCGCGTGTCTTTGAGTGTGCGTCGGTGTTACTGTGCATATGATGAGGTGAGTGTGTGTTAATGAGTGTGTTTGAACACGTGTGTGTGTGTGTGTGTGTGTGTGATCATCTCGTACGTATGAAACAGGATGTGTGTGTTGTTGAGCTGTGTCCCCCTCGCCAGCTTGTCTCCTGAGCGAGAACGGCTAAGATGTTTTCTCCTCCGCGCTCTGACAGGATATCCTGCCTGCTACACTCCCGACCAGGCACACTGACTGGGGCCTGCGGGGCCCTGCTGCACCCCAGACCAGGCACACTGACTGGGGCCTGCGGGGCCCTGCTGCACCCCAGACCAGGCACACTGACTGGGGCCTGCGGGGGCCTGCTGCACCCCAGACCAGGCACACTGACTGGGGCCTGCTCTGGCTGACTGGCTGGTTGCTTGATGATTGGTTGACTGATTGACTTGACTGAGTATCTGGTTGGCTGGCTGTCTGGTTGCTTGATGATCTGTTGACTAACTGACTAGCTGGTTGGTTGTTTGGCTGACTGACTGGTTTGTTGACTGACTGACTGTCTGGTTGGCTGGCTGGCTGACTGGTTTGTTTGACTGGCTGAAATGTTTAAAAATGGGACTAGCCACAACAACCCAGATAGGACAAAGACATCTTGTTTGTGTCTAGCCAAGGATGACAAACTGATGATGTATTTTATTTTTTTGTCTGTGTTTATACTTCTCTCGTGCGTGTGTGTGTGGTGTTTACTAGTGTGCTGTTTGGGGTGTGACTATGAATGCTCTGCCGGTATTGTACATAGAAGTCAGTTCCCTGTTTTGGTTGTAATCTTTTTTTTTTTGTCTGTGGTGATGTACTCCCTCCATTCCTCTTTCTCTCTCTCTGTCTCTCTGTCTCTCTCTCTCTGTCTCTCTCTCTGTCTCTCTCTCTCTGTCTCTCTCTCTGTCTCTCTCTCTCTGTCTCTCTCTCTGTCTCTCTCTCTGTCTCTCTCTCTCTGTCTCTCTCTCTCTGTCTCTCTCTCTGTCTCTCTCTCTCTGTCTGTCTCCTGCCGCTCCTCCCCTTCCTTTCTTCCACAGGTCATTGTGTTGCCCCTGCCGTGCAGGCTTTGTGTGTGTGTGTTGGGGGGGTACAGTATACGTGCTGTAGAGGTTGTGTATATGTGTGCGTGTGCCTGGTACAGTAAATGGTCTGTCTTCGAGGCTGTGTGTGGGCAGAGACTCTGGCCTTCCTGTGGGTGTGGCTCAGCTGGGAGGAGTGTGTGTAAGCATTGTCTGTGTGTGTGACACAGCGTTTGGCTCTCAGCAACAATGCGTCTTGACTGTGTCGTCCTGGTCTTTGTTTCTCGGCTAAGATGGGGGTCCTTATCCTACGTTTCCCAGCGTCCCCTGTGGCGAGGCAGGGGGCTTTGTAGAGGTGTCAGATGAAGAGCTTCAATGGCGCGTTTGAAATCCACCCTGGTTGCCAGGATCTCCAGTAACCCCCCCCTGGGCGCAGCAGGGCAATCCTGGGAGTTATGAAAGTTTAACAGGATTGATTTTCACACAGGGGTTGTAAAAGGGGACAGTTCTGTCGATGGTGGAGTGTGATTGATGGTGGGTTTGTGGGTTAATAGCCGGTGTTGTGTTCTGAGATGAGGCCTAACCCACTCTGGTGGCCAGTTGGGCTAGCTTTGATTTCTTGCTGTAATCGACTGTTGTTTTGCGTGTGTGTATGTGTTTGTGGGTAGTTGTAAACAAATGAGACCAAGGCTGGTGTATTGGCCAAGCCTTTTCTTTGTTTAGCCAAAGAGTCGACATGATCAACATCACCCCTCTCTTTGTGTCTCTCTCTCTCTCTTTCACATGTTCTCTTTTCCTGCTTTATCTGTTTCATCTCTCACACCTTCCCTCCTTCTCTCTCTCCCTCCCCTCTTCCCTATCTCTCCTTCCCTCTCTCCCTCCCCTCTTCCCTATCTCTCCTTCTCTCTCTCCCTCCCTCTCTCTCCACATAGAAGGCAAGTCTTCTCATCTTACTCTTCATATATTATTAAGGTGAAACCCAGCCCTCTGTTCTCCTCCTCTTCTCCCTATTTTCTCTCCTCTGCCACTCCCTCTCCTCCCTCTCTGCTTTCAGCTCCCCTCTCCTCCCCTCCCCTCCCCTCGGGGGTCGCACATGGCCCCCAGATTATCTGAGGGAGTTCTGATGTGGGATTTACTACAGTACAACTTCCTGAAACCATCCTGAAAGAGATTAAGAATCCACCTCTGGACACGCGTGCGTGCACACACACACACACACACACACACACACACACACACACTCAGCCTCCTCTGGATTAGGGCCAGTGAGCTACAGAACTCCTGTTCCTGCTGCTGTGAGCAGTGATGGCCCTCTACATTACTCTAATTAAACTGAGGGACGGAGGGTCAATCTGCATGAGCCGTGAGGTGTGTTCCATACAGCTGGTCTGACCACCAGAATCACAGGGTCACCTCTGCTCTCAGTCTGGAAGGGGAGGGAGAGGAGGAGAGAGAGAAAGGGATAAAAGAGAAGAGTAGGCAGGATGGATGAGAGAAGTAGAGAGGGAGGGAGGAAGGGGAGAGAGAAGAGGTACAGGGAGAACTGAAGGGGAGAGAGAAAAGAAAGAGATGCCATGTTGAGATTACTCCTGTGCATATTAGTTTCCCCTCAGGCAGAGATCAGTGTCTCTCTCTCCCTTTCTCTCACTCACGCGCACACACACACTCTCTCTCACACACTCACTCTCTCACACACACATGCGCACAGAGAGTACCTGATTGGCATATCATGTAGTCTGTGCAGCATTTGATGCCTGGTTGTACAGCCATCATCATTATCAGACTCTGGCCTGGGAGAGCCAATCAGGAACAGCCACACACACACAGGAACACACACACCTTGAAACAGTGATGAGCTGGGATCAGAGGGGTGCTGTGTGAGGCTGGTGGGTGAGTAGTCCATTTGTATGCTTTCCCCAGCTGAGCAGACTTGAATGAGCTTTGATGAGAGGAGAGGAGAGGAGGGAGAGGAGGGAGAGAGGAGAGGAGGGAGAGATGAACGGAGGGAGGGAGGGAGAGAGGAGAGGAGGGAGAGAGGGAGAGAACCGAGGTGGAAGGAAGGGGAGGAGAGATGGATGGAGGGAGGGAAGGAGGGAGGGAAGGAAGGATGCAGAGGGAGGGAAGGTTGATGGAGAGATGGGTGCTGCTGTGTTCATCTTTCAGTACTTGTCTATTTCTGCCCCTGTTTACGCTTCTCTCTTTCACACTCTCCCTCCGCTCCTCCGGCTTTCCAAGAATGGAGGACAAATACACAATTTTCTCAGAATGAGGAGCTGGGGGGGGGGGGGGGGGGAGGAGAGTGCAGCTGCAGGAGCAAAGAGAGTAAAGTTTCTCTCTAAATGTCTTGATTGGCTGGTCTGAATCAGGGACCGGCTCTTAATACAGATAACTTCCCTAGCATCCTGGGTGGGGGACGGGGTGTCGTGGTAACATAACTCTGAATAGAACCACGCAGCTAATAGCTAAACCTCATCGATGCAACCGGCTCCCATGGCAACCGGCCCCCTCGGAAAACAAGGGCCGTGCTGATTATTATGGGGTGAGTCACACTCCAGACGGATTACATACGAGAATCGGAAATTAAACAACTGCTGAGATATCAGCAAAACAACACCCAAATGTCTCCTGGTTGGTTGTCCTAATTCCTGTTGTCTCCTGGTTGGTTCTCCTACTTCCTGGTGTCTGTTGGTTGGTTCTCCTACTTGGTAGTGTCCCCTGATTTATTCTTCTGTGAAGTCAATACACCAAAGCAGTCCTCATGCATTAAAAAAGAGGATTAAATATGTAAGACTTTTATCTATCAGACACAAACATGATCTACTTGTCCCAAACTGACCCAAGTATTGAATAATTCATGTAGTGTTCGTTGGCCTGTTTCAATTGGTGTATCTACAAGACTGCCTGCCTGCCTGAGTCCAACACCTTATCTAAGAAAGCCAGGGGGGTTCGAACAATCTCTCTCTCTCTTCTCTCTTCCTCTCTCTCCTATTTCTCTCTTTCTAATGTCATCCTTACTGCTGTCTCAGTAGGACTCGGTGATGACAAATCCCAGGCCGGATCTACACAGGATTAGAGCATTATAGCCAGGTGTGTGTGTTTGTACGAGCATTATAGCCAGGTGTGTGTGTTTGCACGAGCATTATAGCCAGGTGTGTGTGTTTGCACGTGTGTGTCACAGCTGTTCCACTTCCTGTACACCTGCACTGTAGCTTTCTCCATCCCTCTCCTCTAATCTCTCCCCTCTCCTTTCATCCCCTCTCCCTCTCTCATCCCCCTCTCCTCTCATTCCCTCTCATCCCTCTCTCCTCTCTCTCCCCCTCCCCTCTCCTCTCCTCTCATCCCCTCTCTCATCCCCCTCTCCTCTCTCTCTCCCCTCTCCTGTCTCCTCTCATCCCCCTCTCCCTCTCTCATCCCCTCTCCTCTCCCTCTCTCATCCCCCTCTCCTCTCTCTCCCCTCTCCTGTCTCCTCTCATCCCCTCTCCCTCTCTCCCTCTCTCTGTCCTCCAGGCTTGGATGAGATCTCTCCACGGTGAGAGGTGAAGCCGTCTGCAGCCATGCCCCCCCCTGCAGACATCGTGAAGGTGGCTATAGAATGGCCTGGTGCCTTCCCCAAGCTGATGGAGATAGACCAGGTCAGTGCTGCTTTCACCTGGAACTCTCCCTTTCTCCATCTCCTCTCTCTCCTCTTCCTCCATGTCTTTCTTCTCTTCCTCCATCCCTCCTCTCCTCCCTTTGACCTCAGCAGCAGCCTCTGTTTTCCTGTCTCAATCTGGCTTCATCTTTGTTGCACATCCTCTTTGGCCTCATCCCTCCCTCCCCTCCCTCCCTCCCTTCCTCCCTCCTCCTCTCTCTGGCCCGGAGCGTGTGTCTGTCTGAAAAGTGATTCTTGTTGGAGGCTGGGTGTCAGTATCTCTGCCAAGCTCCGTTGAGAATAACTAACACACATCTTCTCTCTCTCTCTCTCTCTCTCTCCTCTCTCTCTCTCTCTCTCTCTCTCCTCTCTCTCTCTCTCTCTCTACACTCATCCCTCTCTCACTACCCTCATCCCTCTCTCACTACCCTCATCTCTCTCTCTCTCTCTCTCTCTCTCTCTACCCTCATCCCTCTCTCACTACCCTCATCCCTCTCTCACTACCCTCATCTCTCTCTCTCTCTCTCTCTCTACCCTCATCCCTCTCTCACTACCCTCATCCCTCTCTCACTACCCTCATCCTCTCTCTCTCTCTCTCTCTCTCTCTCCCCCCCCCCCAACATGATCTTGTTCCTGTTTAAGAACAGATACACAGAGGCAAATACTTCAGAGTGCATTTCTCAACTCTTTTTTTCCCCTCTCTCTCCCGTCTTAGGGGTACCCTGAAGGTGGGGGGAGAGGGGGGGAGGAGAGAGGAGAGAGGGACTGTAGCTCTCAGTAACATCAGTAGAGAGGGACTGTAGCTCTCAGTAACACAGGCTGTTTGGTGCCACTGAGGTGGTCACGCTAACAATCATGTCTTAATCCAACCAAACGGCTGTTTTTCTCTCCACAGAAAAAGCCTCTCTCTGCCATCATTAAGGAAGTGTGTGAGGGGTAAGGCTGGGGCTGATCATTTGGGCCTTGTTACATGTGTGAAAAGAACCCAGTACCTGTATCTGTTCTAGCATCCGTTCTCCAGCCTGTTCTCTGTTTGTTCAGGTGGTCTCTGGGGAACCCGGAGAACTTCGCTCTCCAGAACGCTGAGAACACCGTCTTCTACATCACAGAGAAGGTGCCCGTCATCCCACCTCCACCCCCCCTACACCTCCATCCCCCCTCCACCTCCATCCCCCCTCCACCTCCATCCCCCCTCCACCTCCATCTCCCCTACACCCTCATCCCCCCCTACACCTCCATCCCCCTCCACCTCCATCCCCCCTCCACCTCCATCTCCCCTACACCCTCATCCCTCCCTATACCTCCATCCCCCCTCCACCTCCATCTCCCCTACACCCTCATCCCCCCCTACACCTCCATCCCCCCTCCACCTCCATCCCCCCTCCACCTCCATCCCCCCTCCACCTCCATCTCCCCTACACCCTCATCCCTCCCTATACCTCCATCCCCCCTCCACCTCCATGATGTTTATCATCCGTAGTTCAGAGCTTAACAGCTTATTCACAATGTCTTCTGATGTGTGTGTGTGTGTCTCTGCAGAATCGTAACGACATAAAGAATGGCTCCATTCTGCGTCTGACAACATCTCCTGTAAGTCCAGACTGTCTGACAACATCTCACACTGCCTCTGTGTGTGCTTCATCTCCTGGTTCATACTGTGTGTGTGTGTGTGTGTGTGTGGTCTCCAGTCCCAGACAGCGCTGCAGCTGCATGAACGTGTCCAGTCGTCCAGTATGGACGCCAAGCTGGAGGCCCTGAAGGACCTGGCCAGCTGCTCCAGAGACGTCACCTTCGCCCAGGAGTTCATCAACCTGGACGGCATCTCACTGCTCACTCAGATGGTGGAGAGCGGCACGGAGTAAGTTCTCCCTCTCCTCCTCTTCTTCCTCTCTTCCTCTTCTCCCTCTCCTCCTCCTCCTCATCTTACAGCTCTCCTCCTCCTCTCCCTCCTCCTCTCCCTCCTCCTCCTCCTCATCTTACAGCTCTCCTCCTCCTCTTCCTCCTCCTCCTCTCCCTCCTCCTCCTCCTCATCTTACAGCTCTCCTCCTCCTCTCCCTCCTCCTCTTCCTCCTCCTCTCCCTCCTCCTCTCCATCCTCCTCCTCTCCCTCCTCTTCCTCCTCTCCCTCCTCCTCCTCCTCTCCCTCCTCCTCCTCTCCCTCCTCCTCCTCCTTGTCTTGCTAGACCTTGTGTCGCTCCTCTTGTCCTGTGTTGTATTTCTGACTGGTTCTCCTGGTTACACACGTTAGCTACAACACGTTCTCCTGGAATCAGATCTGGGATCAGATCTGGGATCAGATCTGGGATCAGATCTGGGATCAGATCTGGGATCAGACTGGTCTACACGCTGGCTTTGGAGTTGCACTGTACATGCTGTTAGAGGGGGAGGAGGGTGTGAGTGTGTGTGAGAGAGAGAGAGAGAGTGTGAGTGTGTCAGATGGCTGAGGGCCTTGGAGACTGCTGAAGGTTACTGGGAGGGTAACAGCAGCATTTTGCTGAGGTGGAGTTTCCCAGCCATGATGGGAGCTGTGTGTGTGTGTGTGTGTGCGTGTGTGTGTGCGTGTGTGTGTGCGTGTGCGTGTGTGTGTGTGTGGCCTAGGTCTCAGAGGGGCAGAGACAGCAGGGTCAGTGTGTGAACACCCAGCAGAGTCCGAGCACAGTCCTCATCCAGACATACACCCTCATCCAGCCACACACACACACCCTCATCCAGACACACACACCCACCCTCATCCAGCCACACACCCTCATCCAGCCACACACACACACCCTCATCCAGCCACACACCCTCATCCAGCCACACACACACACCCTCATCCAGCCACACACACACACACACCCTCATCCAGACACACACCCTCATCCAGACACACACCCTCATCCAGCCACACACACCCTCATCCAGCCACACACACACCCTCCCTCATCCAGCCACACACCCTCATCCAGCCACACACACCCTCATCCAGCCACACACACACCCTCCCTCATCCAGCCACACACCCTCATCTGCGCTGCAGCCATCTAGCCGTCATGCTCCATCCAGGAGGCCAGATGAGGTTGAGTCCTGTGGTCTGGAGGATATGACATCATGGTGTATTTATGTGGCCCTATCACCTCCTCTCTGACAGGAAGTGTGATGCTGCCCCCTGCTGGCTCTAAATAGGAACATGGGAACATCTGTCTCTTAGTCAACTGTGTGTTCAGTGCAACCTCAACTGTCCAGCTCCACATTTAGGGTTGGGGTTCTGATTAGGGATACTTCGAGTATGTGGTGTTTCCCAGATACAAGATAAACATGATTTGAAACCTGTTTTTGAGCCTATTTTCTAGTTTTGAAAGTTACACTTTCAAACGTTCAAGTTTTCTAGATTGAAAATGCTTTTTTGGTCTTATGTTAAGCTAGCCTCAAATCAGCTTACTTGGAGATGTCAGTTCTGTGAGCTAGGTGTTGTTGTCGAGAGCTGCGATTGTTGTGTGAGTCTGTCAGGATTCACTGTGCAGCCAGCTGCTTCTACAACTGTTCTGCTCTGTGTGCCTGTGTGTGTGTGCCTGTGTGTGTGTGTGTGTGTGTGCCTGTGTGTGTGCTGTGTGTTTCTGTGTGTGTACCTCGACTTTACCATCCCTTCGTATATAGCGTTACTTTTACATAAAAAATAAAAACTGCGTTTAATCAAAGGCACAGCTGGCATCTATGTATGTCATATTTTCATAAAAATGTACCTGATTGTTTAACAGTGTTGTGTTGATGTGTGTGGTTGGAATTGCGTGGTAGATTGTGTGAAAACCACTTTCTTGTGTTACGTCTGTGTGTAGAAGCATGATGTGAAGGACGATCCCAATTGAAACCTTGAGGTGATTCCAACAAGCAGGACTGACGAGTTACTAGTTCACATGCTGAATCAAGATCCGGCTACATGTGACCAGAATATGATAGGACAATGTCAGATATGACAATGTCAGTGTCAGTATAACATTGTTTCATCATATTTTACCACGAAAGCCACATCTCAGCATTTGTGAAGCTTGTTGACCCTGCTTGTTCGACTCCTCCACACCTGGAGCCCTGTTTGGGTCAGTCCTCCCACATCTGCTCTCTCTCCCTGACGCCAAAGTTTCTTAAATCTTTACAGACGCTATCAGAAACTACAGAAGATTATGAAGCCCTGGTAAGCCTCCCCAGCCGGATAACCCCATTGGCTCTCTGTCCTCTTCCTAATCTGCCAGTCAAGAGTCTGCATGATTAAAGACTTGCACCCTGGTGTTATGGGAAACCCAATCATGGCCGCCAGACACTAGCATCCATCTGTGGAATACGATATCTTATGTATCACTTAACCCAAACAACCGGCTTCTTTTCACAACAACAATTCTCTTTTTGCATGTGCTGTTGGGCAAAGAGGATATTTAAGCGGAACTACAGACACACACACTCTTGTTTCCCCGGGGACCTTATTTTAAAGAGCACCATTTCCTGTAGTCTTTTTCTTCAGTGTTCATCGGGTGTTCTGTCAGGAGCTAGTGGTGACCTGTGGGATTGGCCTGGATGGTGTCACTTGCTAGTCAGTGATCCAGAGGTAGAGCTCTGATAACTGCTGAAGGGAAGGTCTGGTCCGGTCAGACACCTGGGTCTTAGACACCTGGGTCTTAATCCTCACAGACGATAGATTGTCCTACACTCACTTCAATCACAACAACCTAGTAACTTCATCTGTTTACTGTAATAACAATAGTATATTCATATACACACTTCATCACTCATCACATGTAGACTGTAGAGGCTTTCCCGCTCTAATATAGAAACAGGTTGGAGGTCGTAGGTTAGAGGTCATAGGTCGTAGACCAGGCTGTAGCTTCTTCTTCTAATCATTTAGCATTATAACAGCAGTATAACACTTAGCATTACAAGTTGTAATTGACAGGCACTCGCATCACATGGTGTAGGATAGCTGTCCATTTGCTCAAGCTTACCGTACTCACCCCTCTGTTAGTACCACTAACAGAACTACAATCCGGTCTTCCTGTGGACTACTAATATGGCTGACCTGCATCCTGTCTTAACCTCCTGTCGTCCTCTGGAACTGTGACTAATTTATCACAACAGTCGTCAGAACTCATTTTCTTAAGTGTTCTCACACTTTTATACACACGTTTTGTTATATATTTAACTGTTAACTCTCATATACTGTAGCTTTTCTTGTTTGGAATGTTTCCCAGGAATCAGGATTGCATTCTGTAAACATGGCAGAAGGGGGCAGTATTGTACAAATATTTTCTCACAAAATATCACATTTAACTTTCACTTCTTTTTTTATTCTTTTCAACATAGTGTTTTGTATTTTTTTTTTCTGATATTGTACATTTTGATTTGAACTGATTTTGTTTTTGTCGAATATTAACGTCCAGTTGATGCAGTGACCGGCTGTGTTCGGTGATAACTGAAGAGTTACCTTACTTACCTTCTCTGGAACATGAAGTTGACCTGTTGATGTGCCTGCATGAGTCCCTGCTCTGATACTGTGCTCTGCTGGCTCTGCTGGCTCTCTGGCGCCCTCTGCTGTACCGGAGGGCTGACACACTCATGCAACCTCATGTACTCTCTTTGTGCCAGGCTGTGGCTTCTACCAAGTAACTCCTCCCCTTCCCCTCATCCCTCTATTCTCCCCTCGTTCCTCATCTCTCTCTCCTCCCTCCTTCTCTTCCCTTCATCCCTCCCCCTCTCCATCCTCTCCTCCCCTCAACCCTCTCTCTTCCCCCCTCTTCATCCCCCTCTCCTCCCCTCCCCTGGCTTGGCTTTAGCCGTCCATCCACGCATCACCGTGCAGCAAGAAATGTTCCTATTGGCTGTTTCTCCTTGGCGTGGTTGTGTTCCAGCGTTTCTATTGGCTGTGTCTGTGGTGTGGTTGTGTTCCAGCTTCGGAGACCTGCTGTCCTTCACACTGACCGCCTTCGTGGAGCTCATGGACCATGGGATCGTCTCCTGGGACACCTTCTCTGTGGCCTTCATCAAGAAGGTGACCCCCCCCCCGTCCTTTCACCTGGTCATCCCTCCCTCAATCCACCCATCCCTCTCTCCTTCCCTCCCTCCCTCAATCCACCCATCCCTCTCTCCTTCCCTCCCTCGATCCACCCATCCCTCTCTCCTTCCCTCCCTCAATCCACCCATCCCTATCTCCTTCCCTCCCTCAATCCACCCATCCCTCTCTCCTTCCCTCCCTCAATCCACCCATCCTTCCTCCCTGGTTCATCCCTCCCTCCCTGGTGTGTGCAGATCGCCAGCTTCGTGAACAAGTCGGCCATGGACTTGGCGGTGCTGCAGAGGTCTCTGGCCATCCTGGAGTCCATGGTGCTCAACAGCCAAGACCTCTACCAGAAGGTGGCGCAGGAGATCACCATCGGACAGCTCATCCCACACCTGCAGGGGTGAGAGGAGGCTCACACTCACACACACACACACAGAGACACTCACGCTCTCACACACACACACACTCACACAGAGACACTCACGCTCTCACACACACACACACACACACACACACACTCACACAGAGACACTCACGCTCTCACACACACACACACTCACACACACACAGAGACACTCACGCTCTCACACACACACACACACACACAGAGACACTCACGCTCTCACACACACACACACACACACAGAGACACTCACGCTCTCACACACACACACACACACACAGAGACACTCACGCTCTCACACACACACACACACACACACACACACACACACACACAGAGACACTCACGCTCTCACACACACACACACACACACACACACACACCACACAGAGACACTCACGCTCTCACACACACACACACACACACAGAGACACTCACGCTCTCACACACACACACACACACACACTCACACACACACACACACACTCACACACACACACACACACACAGCGTTCTCCAGCGTGTTCCAGCGTGTTCTCCAGTGTCCCCCTCATCTCTTGTTCTCTGACTGCAGGAGCGACCAGGACATCCAGACCTACACCATCGCTGTGATCAACGCTCTGTTCCTCAAAGCCCCTGAGGAGAAGAGACAGGTGGGGAGGGGGCAGACACACACACACACTCATATACACACACACACTCATATACACAACACACACTCATATACACACACACACTCATATACACACACACACTCATATACACACACACACTCATATACACACACACACTCATATACACACACACACTCATATACACACACACACTCATATACACACACACACTCATATACACACACACACACTCATATACACACACACACTCATATACACACACACACTCATATACACACACACACTCATATACACACACACACTCATATACACACACAAACACAGAATCTTTCTTCCCAGACGATGATGACACCACTGCTCAACCTCCCCCCCCCCCCGCCCCGCCCCTCCTCCCCCTTTCATCTATTTTTACTTTGATGGCCCCAGAGACACCCCCCCCCCCCCCGCCCCCGCCCCTCCTCCCCCTCCCCCCTCCTCAGGACCATGACTGAGCTCAGCTCGTGGAACGACAGTGAGTTGAGGGCTGTCCTCAGCAGCAGGACTCGACACACTTCCTGTGTACTCCTGAGTCAGCAGGAAGATGACATGACACAGCAGAAACCCCTCCCTCCCTCCCCCCCCCCCATCCCTCCCTCCCCCCCCCTCCCCATGTTGCTGACTCACTAGCCTGTTGCCGGGGGTCAACAAAAACATGCTTCGCTACCTGCCCCCCCCTTTTTTTTTTTTTTCCCTCTTCTGTCAGTCTCTCTCCTCCTATCTCTCTCTGGTTCTCTCGCCCCCCTGTCACGTTCTGTCTGACTGGTGTGTTTTCCTTCCTCCTGCACTCCTAACGGTAGCTTGACGAGCACTCTGTGAGCATCCTTGATTGTCCGCTGACAGTAAGTGCACTTTGATTAGCGATGTTTCCTAGATCCCTCTCTCCCTCCCTGTCTCTTTCTCCCTCCCTCCTCCCTCTCTCCATCCCTGTCTCCCCCCTCTTCCTCCCCTCCCTCTCTCTCTATCTCCCTTTCTGTCTCCATCTCCCTCTCTCCCTCTCCCCCTTCTCTCTCTCCCTCTCCCCCTCCATTCCTCCCCTCTCCCTCCCCGTAGAAGAGATAAGAGTGTGGTGAATCGTAGACCCAGGATGGAGACCAGAGGAGAGATTTACGCTGTCTTACCGAGAAAGTTGTTTCCTTTCTCCTACCTTACCCATAATCCACCTCTTTATTTATGACGTATAGCTTCCTCTAGAACCTCTCTAGTTCCTCTAGAGCCATTTGTTTTTGCCATAATAAAGGTATAGATCATGATCCCTTTCATTCTCTCTCTCTCTTTCCCTGTATTTCTCTGTCACATTCTCCCTCTCTCTGTTTCTCTCTCTCTGCTCGCTCTCTCTCCAGGAGATGGCCCACATCCTAGCCCAGAAGCAGCTACGCTCCATCATCCTCAGTGTGAGTGTCTACAGTCACTCCTCCCTCTCTGTCTCCTCCCCCTCTCTCCCCTCCTCCCTCTCTCTCCCCTCCTCCCTCTGTCTCCTCCTCCTCTCTCCTCTCCTCCCCCTCTCTCCCCTCCTCCCTCTGTCTCCTCCTCCTCTCTGTCTCCTCCTCCTCTCTGTCTCCTCCCTCTCTCTCTCTCTCCTCCTCTCTCCCCTCCTCCCTCTCTGCCTCCTCCTCCTCTCTCCCCTCCTCCCTCTCTCTCTCTCCTCCTCCTCTCTCCCCTCCTCCCTCTCTGCCTCCTCCTCCTCTCTCTCCTCCTCCTCTCTCCCCTCCTCCCTCTCTGCCTCCTCCTCCTCTCTCCCCTCCTCCCTCTCTGTCTCCTCCTCCTCTCCTCCCCCCCTCTCTCTCTTCCTTTCTCTTTCCTCCCCTCTGTCCATCTTTACATCTTGATCTCCATCACCCTCGTTAACCAGAATGTGATCCGGAGCCCCAAGCCCATTAACGATGAGATGGCCCACCAGCTGTACGTGCTGCAGGTTCTGACCTTCAACCTGCTGGAGGACCGCATGATGACCAAGATGGACCCCCAGGACCAGGTGTGTGTGTCTGTATGGGGGGGTCTGTCTGTGTGTGCGTGTGTAATCACTTCTGCGTGTGTGTGTGTGTGTGATCATTTGCGTGTGTGTATAATGATGTGTGTGTGTGTAGGCCCAGAGAGACATCATCTTTGAGCTGCGGAGGATCGCCTTCGATGTGGAGTGTGAACCCAACAACAGCGGCAGCATCGAGAAACGCAAGTCCATGTACACCCGGGACTACAAGAAGCTGGGCTTCATAGTAAGAGCATGTGGGGTGGGGGTGGGGGGGGTGTGCAGTGGGGGTGTGTGTGTGTCCAGCTGTTCAGAAGTTTAGCAGTCTGCTGACTGTCAGGGTGAATTACACAGCTGGAGATCTGATGAGCCTCACTCACCCTCTCTCCCTCTCTCTCTCTCCCTTTGTCACTCTCTCTCTCTCTCATCCTCTCTCTCCCTCTCTCTCTCCCTCTCTCCTTCTCTCTCTCTCTCTCTCTCTCACCCTCTCTCTCTGGTCACATGTCCTCCCCATGTCCTCAGAACCATGTGAACCCGGCTGTAGACTTCACTCAGATCCCCCCAGGGATGCTGGCACTGGATAACATGCTGTACTTCTCTAGACACCACCAGGACGCTTACATCAGGGTGAGAACACACTCACACACACTCACACACAGTCACACACACACACACACACAGACACATGCAGTCAATATCACACAAATACTCACACATATATATACACAAACAAGATAAAGTTTTCACAGAATACACACAAACATACCAGTGGTTGGTTGTTTAACAGTGTGTGTGTGTGTGTGTGTGTGTGTGTGTGTGTGTGTGTATAGATGGTTCTGGAGAACAGCAGCAGGGAGGATAAGCACGAGTGCCCGTTTGGACGCAGCAGCATCGAGCTCACCAAGATGCTCTGTGAGACGCTCAGAGTGGGGGAACTACGTAAGTCTCCCTGGTTACCACGACTACGTTAGTCTTCCTGGTTACCACGACTACGTTAGTCTTCCTAGTTACCACGACTACATTAGTCTTCCTGGTTACCACGACTACGTTAGTCTCCCTGGTTACGACGACTACATTTGTCTCCCTGGTTACCACAACTACGTTAGTCTCCCAGGTTACCACGTTAGTCTCCCTGGTTATCAGATACTAATGGTAACTGATCACTCTGGAAATGAAAGAGAGAGAGCGACACACACACACAGAAAGAGAAAGAGAGAGACAAAGAGAAAGACAGAAAGAGACACAGAGAGACAGACAGACAGAGGGACAGACACAGGGACAGACACAGGGACAGACACAGGGACAGACACAGGGACAGACACAGGGACAGACAGAGGGACAGATAGAGGGACAGACAGAGGGACAGACAGAGGGACAGACAGAGGGACAGACACAGGGACAGACAGAGGGACAGACAGAGGGACAGACAGACAGACAGACAGAGGGACAGACAGAGGGACAGACAGAGGGACAGACAGACCGAGGGACAGACAGAGGGACAGACAGAGGGACAGACAGAGGGACAGACAGACAGACAGAGAAAGAGAGAGACAGACAGACAGTTTAAAGCAAACTGCGTCTCCTGCCTCGAAGATGAAAGGAGCCATTAGACTTTCTAATTGTGCCACTGGGTCCTGGTCCATCTATTAGTGATGAGAACCAGCCCCCCCATCTCCCCCTTCCTCCACCAACCCACCCTAAAAACCTGTCTGCTTAGGCTTTGTTCATGCACATCAGCATTCGTGTGTGTGTGGTTGGGGGGGAGGGTCCTGTCTGCTGTTGCCACACCTCTTTTGCATAATTCATATTTGTTTTACTTACCCCCCTAGCAGAGTCTCCTGGCCAGGCAGGGCCGACCTCACAGCATATTAAGGCTCTGGTCTGAGGCATGCTGGGAGATTCATCTTTTAAGGGGGATAAGAGCAGTAAAACAAATATGAATTATGCAAAAGAGGTGTGGCAACAGCAGACAGGACTGGGGAGCTGGGGTTTTAGAAAGGGCTTGAAATTTATAACGGTGATTTTGACACAGTTAGCACCCATAAATCCTCCTCCGCTCCTGGGTTTCAGTGGAAACAAAGTCTGGTCAAAACAAAATGAGTCAGTCTACTTGTTACTGCAGCTTCTCCCCTCCATCCTTCTGCTCCTCTCCTCTTCTCTCCCCTCTTCCTCCATCCTTCTGCTCCTCTCCTCTTCTCTCCCCTCCTCTCCCCTCTTCCTCCATCCTTCTGCTCCTCTCCTCTTCTCTCCCCTCCTCTCCCCTCTTCCTCCATTCCTGCTGTCTCTCCATCCTTCTGCTCCTCTCCTCTTCTCTCCTCTCCTCTCCCCTCTTCCTCCATTCCTGCTGTCTCTCCATCCGGCTGAAGGACACATAGACACTAACTGACCTGGAAAGGTGTTGCTGACAGTGCAGCCTACATGCTCAGACACACACACACACACACAGAGACAGACACAAATACACACACACACACGTTCCTGGCAATTTCCATGTCACAGGTGGATATCCGGACCTGCAGGTGTGGTTATAAATGGGGACAACATCTTTCAGAGTGGATTCATCATCACTCTGACCCCGTCCAAGGTGACGCTGTTCTTACATGTCCTCTCTCACCCCCTTCAGCCTCACACACACACACACACACACACCTCACTGGGCTGTGACAGATGTCAGCAAAGCTTCCTGCCCGCCCGCCGGCCACACACACATTCTTTGACAAAGATTTTGGTTTTCATACACACACACACACACCATGCTTAGTCACTCCTGTTCTCCAGGATTCATCTCGTAGCACAGGCCGGTTCCAGGCTGTTATTATCTCTGATTAGTCGTCAACACGCTCCGAACCCTCACACCAACCCAGAGCCTGACAGGAAGTGACACGCCACGCACGCGGCCGTCACCCTCGGCCCACGCTGCCTCTGACACGTAACCTCTAACCCCTGAGGACTCACTCACACACTCACGTCCTTCCTGTGTGTGTGTGTGTGTGTTTGAACGAACTGCTCGTTTCCCTAATGCCATGATAGAACTGGGGTCCCCCCCCCCTACACACACACACACACACACACACACCCTCCCTCAATCCCACCAGACTAGCTGGTATCTTGTTCTCAAACATAACGTTAACAGGGATATCATATTTCCCTCTATCATCTGAGCCAGATGGCTCTTACTGCTGCATCAGGACACCTCTGGTCTGGCTGGGTGGGCTGTTCACTTGGGGATGTGTGTGTGTGTGTGTGTTTTTGGAAAGATGGATGGATAGTGGGTAGATTGATGTACCACATTCACACTTCCCATCAAGTCTAGTCACAAATCCCCCACTTCCCTCCCCCCCCCCCCCCCCCCCCCCCCCCCAAAACTAACACAAACACATTTCTCTGTAAGTGGGAGAAGTTCCTGTCAGGACGATGACTTTGTGTTCAAGTTTCTGCCAGTGTTTCTAGTGCTGAGTTTGACCTTATGAAACGTCACCGGCACAAGGACGCTGGCCAGATGGTGCTAGTCCACTGGGCCTTGACACAGGTCACTGGCTCACCCCCCACCCCTCCTCCTCCCCTCCATCCCTGGCTGGGGATGCAGGAGAGGGGGCTGGCATGAAGGGAGGAGAGGGAGAGGACTGGAAAAGGGAGAGGAGAGACAGGAGAGGATAGGAGAGACGGGAGAGGATAGGAGAGACGGGAGAGGATAGGAGAGACAGGAGAGGATAGGAGAGACAGGAGAGGATAGGAGAGATGAGATCCATCTCCCTGTCCAGTCTTGGTCAAACAAGGTGTCAGTCATTACTGCTACAGATAATATTACAGAAGAACGGGTCCCCAGTGGTCACACACATAGATGTTGTACACACACACACAGACACACACACACACCCAGACACACACACACACACAGACACACACACACACCCAGACACACACACACACTGAAGGCAGGTTAGGATAGATTCAGCCCGGTCTGAGCCTGGCTGAGATTAAGGTCATTCAGTCCGATGAATTCAGGCCAGAGAATGGATGAGGTGTGGCCTTTCTCAGCGCAGGGAGGGACAGCATCAGCGCGGGGAGGGACGGCATCAGCGCGGGGAGGGACGGCATCAGCGCGGGGAGGGACGGCAGCAGCGCGGGGAGGGACGGCATCAGCGCGGGGAGGGATGGCATCAGCGCGGGGAGGGACGGCATCAGCGCGGGGAGGGACGGCAGCAGCGCGGGGAGGGACGGCAGCAGCGCGGGGAGGGACGGCAGCAGCGCGGGGAGGGACGGCAGCAGCGCGGGGAGGGACGGCAGCAGCGCGGGGAGGGACGGCATCAGCGCGGGGAGGGACGGCAGCAGCGCGGGGAGGGACGGCAGCAGCGCGGGGAGGGACGGCAGCAGCGCGGGGAGGGGCGGCAGCAGCGCGGGGAGGGACGGCAGCAGCGCGGGGAGGGACGGCAGCATGGTGACAGCTGTGGTGGAGGTCTGGCTCATACAGGCTTGACCGGAGGCTTGTTTCACCGGCATACAGACATAGTTTTCTTTCAGCGGTAAACCTGCTCCGGCCCAGATTTCACCTTCTTCAATTATTAGTCGGCCATGGGAGAATTGTGTTTGTCGGATAAAATATTCAAGGTTTCAAATGTGTACAAGCAAATCCAGAACACCTGCACCAACAGCATGGTTTTAACAGTATATCTGTGGTTATAAGTCAAAGTAACCACATCTCAGCTAGCAGACACGGTGAACGACTGAAAAGGCAGTTTGAGATGTTTACCTGTGTGTTTCTCCCTGTTCCTCAGCCAGCGAGAACTGCCATGACTTCCATCCCATGTTCTTCACCCACGAGCGCTCCTTTGAGGAGTTCTTCTGCATCAGCATCCAGCTGCTCAACAAGACCTGGAAGGAGATGAGGGCCACCAGCGAAGACTTCAACAAGGTATGTGTTTGTGAAGGGGTGTGTGTGGAGGGGGGCAGAATTCAACCATGTGTGTTTATTCTTACAATTAAATGAAGGCCAGCAGCAAATACTTCAACAAAGTGTGTTTGCGCGTGGGAGTGTGTGACACTTGATCAACTTTTTTTCCCTCTCGTGGAACTTTTACCTCACGCAAGAGCTGGAGATTCCGTTGTGTCCGTCACAGTTCAGTGGTGACGTATTTAGTGTCTGGGGGTTGGTGACGCGTTTCGAAGCATCGGTACACTTTCGTAATTACAATTATGAAAATGGCCCGCCAGACATGCGCCTCGGCGCAGTCTGCCGGGTATGTAGAGCAGCCTAATCAGAATCCACAGACATCGAGATGAGGTCTTCTGCGTCGTCTTGAATCGTTGTCCCCCAGGCTCCCTGTCTGTTTCTTTTGGGGGGGAGGAGAGATTGAAAAGGAGGAGGAGGAAGGAAGGGATTGTGCTCTCATCCTCAGGCTTCTCTAATGTAATTCTCCGTCTCATTGTTTATTTTAGACATGAAACGGGCGCGATAACCGCCTCCGCTATTCCGGATAGCTTAGCCTGGTTCGTAGGCTCGATGCCAAATTGTTGT
This sequence comes from Thaleichthys pacificus, assembly GCA_023658055.1. Classification (NCBI taxonomy): domain Eukaryota; kingdom Metazoa; phylum Chordata; class Actinopteri; order Osmeriformes; family Osmeridae; genus Thaleichthys; species Thaleichthys pacificus. The sequence goes on along the minus strand of CM042861.1, from coordinate 14,311,435 downwards.
TAAAGGACTTAATTCGTTAATATTTCTAGACTTCCCGATCTGAAGGAGACTAATTCCTTTGTTTGTGAACACTCGAATGGGATAAAAAAAAAATGTATCCTGTTTTTAATCCATGAAACCACAATGATATTTCCGTTCAAAAGCCATCCGTCTCGACAGTCCAGACTGGCCGATTGCTAAACTCACAGAACACCTTTCTCTGTTTTCAGGCTTCGGTCTGCATGTTGCAGGCAACTTTAATTTCATTTTCATTCTAATTTAAAACACAAAAAGCAACACTTATACAGTAGGCTATACACACAAACTGCTTTCAGGGTCTTCCTACCACCACCATATACCATGTATTAATTATTAGGATGTACTATCCTGTGCGAAGGTGACATTATAATTGGGTATTTATGCTAAGTCGGCACAGTAGTGCCTGGTCCAGCAGCGAACTCGCTAGCTAGAAACTTATTGATGTGGACTCGCAGCGTGCATAGAATTGTTGCTGCTGGTTCGGCATCTGCTCACGTGGAGCTGTAAAGGTAGACTGTTTTATCTGCTGGTCAGCTTGGCTTTCGTCAGCACGGATAACACTGACAGCCGGCTGTCTGGTGTTGTTAGGTCGGATGCTAGCCCTTCGATATAACTTGCGGGTCAAGGAGGCTACAGCCTGGCTTGTGTAAGAGGGCTACGTGTGGGTGTGTGTGTGTGCATGTTTAACATAAACGCAATAAAAAACAACAGCCCAGCTGTGTAATACGAAGCTGTGTTTACACTGCAACTACTGTCACCAGTAACACTTCCTACGCGTGTTGACGCTTGTCAACTCTTGCCGAGTGAACGAACGGAGCCGCGTCAGCGAGCGACGAGACCGTGTCAAACGGAAGCCTTCACAAACTGTGTGTATTCACACCGAGACCTTGTGGAAATCGTCAGTAAGAACATTGTGTGTGTCGTGGCCCCATGTTTTATTAACGTGATGAGGTAAGATGACGAGGTGGCAGATTAAAACACTAATTGATGCTGGCACGCTTAGCAGATTACATGTTCAGCATCGGTTCCAACCGATCAGGATGAATCGGGAGCGAAACTCGTAGGCCTACACACTCGGTTTTTAATGTATTGACACTAAACGTGTTTAGCAAACACGTAATGTCTCTCTGTTTGTAATTAGTGAGCTAGGTCTAGCGTGGATATGTGTCACTGGTTGATTCCTAGACCCCAAAGGGAAATACTATGTCTCCTAACTGTTCCAGTGAGATGTTTGTTAGCTTGGGACTGGATGCTACTCGAGCACTCTGCGGGTGTACAGAGGCTACGTTCACACTCCATTTTGTTTTCCTTCACTGTGTGTGTGTGTGTTTGTGTGTTGTAGAAGCCACATTGTAGATCTCTGTGTGTGTTAGCTGCTGGCTTTGCCCAGCTGACTGAGCATCAAACACACACACACACACACACGTGTATGCTCAATCATGTATGCAGATCTACACATGCAGGCAAAGGCATAATCATAGGTTCTCACACACCTCCGCACACACACACACACCTTCGCACACACACGCGCAATGATGTGGACTTACACACAACAAAAATGGAAGGGGAGAGAGAGATGGAGCGAGTAGGAGGGTGTGTGTGTGTGTGTGTGTGATGGAGGCAGGTCTGATACTCGGGGCAGTGTTCCGACCAACAGGCAACCGTTTCCTCTGTTTCCATAGCAACTCCCGTCCAATTACTGCTGCTGCACTGCCTGGCAAGATGGAGCCTGTGTGTCGGAGAGAGAGAGAGAGTGTTGATATGCATTTTTAGACATGCATGTGTGTATTCATTTGTGTACTACATGCACGCTCTGTGTGTGTGTGTGCGTGTGTGCGTCCCAGTCATGTGGCACTGCTCTGTGTTTCTGTCCTGAGTCCTCGGAGGAGAGATGCTAAGTCAACTAGAGAACTTGCAGCTCTGATATAAAGCCAGCCAGTCACACAACCAGCCAGCCAGCCAGCCACCCCTCCTCCTCTCCTGCCCTCCCTTTCTAAACCTCTATCTATCACTCTCTCTTTCTCTGTCACTCTCTCCGTCTATATCACTCTCCCTCTCTCTCTCTCTTCCACACACAGAGAACATGTGACTCTCCAGATGCTTCGCTATTGGCTGCCTCCTCTAGTGCGTGTGCCCAATGGGGCTCAAACCCACAGATCAACACAAGCAGAGCTGCTGCTGTCAGACGGAGAGAGGGAGCGAGAGGGAGGAAGAGAGAGGGGGAGAGAGAGAAAGAGAGAATCTCATTAGACAAGAGAGAGGTGAGATCTCATCCTGCTCTGTTAGAGAAGGACGACAAGAGAAGTGATCGTCGTTCTCGGAGAGAGAGAGAAGAGAGGGAGAGAAGAGAGGGAGAGGCGGAAGGGAGGAAGAAAGGGATGAGCTTGGCCGTCGTCGCTCACCGCGCTGTTTGTGGCTGACACACACACACACACACACACCGCTCTACCGGGGGACCATCTGCTGATCCCTCCCTCCTCCTTCCCCTCCTCGTTCACTCCGTTCCTCGGCCGTATTGCCCGCCGTTTAGGAGCGCCGCTCGGCGCTAACCATGGAGACGACCGTGACACGTGAGTAGAACCACGGAGAGAGGGAGGGGGAGAGAGGGAGGGGGAGTCTGCTGATTAGAATGAATGGATGGATGGAGAAGGGGGTGTGCTAGACTGCGGTCTGGAGGAGAGAAGAGGAGAGAAAGGGAGAAGAGGAGAGAGAGGGAGAAGAGGAGAGAGAGAGAGGGAGAAGAGGTCGGAGGAGGAGAGGAGAGAAGGAGAGGGAGGGAGGGAGGAGAGAGAGAGAGAGAGAGGAAGAGAGAGGAAGAGAGAGGGATGACAAGCAGGCTGATAGACGAGGGGGAGTTTAGCAGCCTGTCTTTGTGTGGCTCAAGTGTAGAGCAGACTGGAGGGGCAATAGGGTCTTAGACTGGTATTAACACACACACACACACACTGTATTTGAGATTGGGAGTGCGGGGGAGGGGGTGGGTGGGCACACTGTTATTGTGAATAAGAGCTCTTGCCCACACCCACAACCCACCTAGGAAATCACAACAGCTACAAATGCTGCTAGTGGTGATGACGCCACACACACACACACACACACACGTGTGTATCTCTGAGGGCGTAGGAAAGAAGCGCAGCCGTGTGTGAGAAGCAGAGCAGTGGCCTCTGACTCCGTTAGCAGGAGGTGACGTCCCTGAGCCTGGGTACTGTAGGAGCCCCCGGTGACCCCCAGTGACCCCTGGGTGACCCCCCCAGTGACCCCTGGGTGGTTATCTGCTTTGTGGAGCCGTCCAGACGAGCCGTGGTGGCGACCCCCCTGTCAGGATTATTCAAATGAGAAGTTACAGTGTGACATCACAGCTCGCGAACCTTCCTTGACCCAGATAAACCCCATCTGCCACCGGGCTCAGCCTGGCCGTCAACACGCTAGGATGGATGTTCACTGGAAAGGCAGTGTTTATGAAAAGCA
>CM042861.1:14250449-14305449 GCA_023658055.1 Thaleichthys pacificus | reverse complement strand
TGTTGCAGCGGAATATCAAGGATCAGAAGAGCACAGCTCTAACTGTATTTCGGTGGTTTGAGTCAAGAGAACATTCTGTATCTTCCACACACTCGACTAAAGACCCCCCCCACGCTTTTAAAAAGCCCTCAGAATAGCTGCCCGTTTTACTTCTGATCAATCTGACCTGGAGTCAGCTGTGCCTCCTATTCCAATCGACACTTTTAAGATGTTTTCTTTAGGTAAAACGATCCTGGAACAGGCTCCTGTTCGCACGTGTCCACCTGACTAGTGTTCTGACTCATGACAAATTAATTATTCATAATGAGTGTTCTCGTTGAAAGGAGGCCGTGTGTTTGGATGAAACGGGATGAATATTCGTGGTGTTAATGAGCGCGAGCAGAGCGGACTGAACAGAACTGGTTTCCTGCTCGAGTTCATGGGGCATACAAGGTTTGTCTGCTCCTCCAATAAACCCAGGGAAAGCTTTTGTTTGGCCCTTTGTCACTGACCATGTTTAAATGCAGACTATCTAAAGATCTGTTTGGACAAAATTCACAGTTTTTTTTCTCCAACTGTGTAGATTTGGAAACACTGAAATCTGTCTGCAGATCAGGAGCCATAACTTTGTTTTGTTGATTTTATGGAAGCTGGATTTGAAGCTTTCTTTAAGTTTGGGGGGTTTGAAAACGATTGTTTCACACTGTCACACCGTGGCTCTCTCTGTGGAAGACTGGGAGGACTGGTGTGAGGTTTAATTAAAGTGTGTGTGTGTGTGTGTGACAGAGAATTTATGATGGCTAAGTGTGTGAGATTGTAATTAATGGACAGCAGACTCGTGATAAATCTTTCCCACTCTGATTACTGTGACCGTGTCCAAACAGGACAAGGAGAGTAGAGAAACTGAGAAAGAAAAGGAGAGAGAGAAAAGAGAGAGAGAGAGAGAGAGAGAGAGAGAGGGGGAGAGATGGGGATCCGAAACGAGTTCTCTAGGAACAGTGGTGATGCCACACCCAGCAGTGTGGGGTTGTAAGTGTTGACCGCTCTGAGATCCATCAGGGAGGTCGGACAAGTCCTCCCACCTCCACACAGGAGAGGAGAGGACAATAGTAGAAGCTCAGTGCTGGAGGACAACACCTCTCTGTGGAGCCAGAGGATCACAGTAACCCAGCTGGGATTTGAACAATGACGGCACAGTTGTCTTTCTGTTGTGTTTATATTCACCCGTGTCTGTGGTTGTTTTTAGTTTTACTTCCCCCCCCCCTCCCCTCACACACGTGCACACACACACACACCCGTCCCGAGGTCATTATGGCGCCAGTTTGTATTCAGGGCGCCATGATTAACGTCACAGAACAAATTTGCATTCCAAAAGATGAATCAGGATTATACTGTGTAATCAGGGGAAAATCTATTTTCCCCCCCACTTCTCCAAGTTTGAGGTTCAGTAATGCCACTTGGCTTATCAGATCTGGAAACATAACTGGGTTAATTCTGTTATGTGGCGTTGAAAATTTTGATTTTCATCCAGAACACACTCTTTATCTCACTAAGCCGGGGGCGGGAAGAGGGGGGAGGAGGGGAGGATTAGCCTGCGGTGGCCATTTTGGATCCTGTGTTGTTTTTGGGACCTTTTCTTATCTACTGTTTTACCTTCACAACCTTCCTCTTGGGGAAATAGCATCTAAACACACCCATGTCATTCATCACGGCTGCAGCCGGTATCGACACATGGTCGGGGAGCGTGTTTGCATCATATTTATAATCCTGGGTGCTTATTATATCCATGACAAATGGAGGCTACGCTTGTTAGCGAGGAACAGACTGGAAAGTGCGGCTTGGTAGAGTCACCTTCACGGAGCACCGAGTCTGACGTGATGAATCACCACCTGCGATCCACAGTGTGACTAAACATTATTTGTTCCAGCCTCCGAACAGCTTGTGCCTTTAAGCGGCACTGACATGCGCCATGCTAACTATTTAGCCATGCTAATAGACTATATGCTAACGATTTTAGCCACGCTAATATACGATATGCTAACGATTTAGCCACGCTAATATACGATATGCTAACGATTTTGCCACGTTAATGTATGGCATGCTAACGATTTAGCCAATGCTAACCAACGCCATGCTCAGAATTGAGCTATTTTCATGGATTCTGTCCTTTCACGCCTTCTGAACATCTTTGTTGCCAGATCTCCCCTAATGGTTTGGGCTAATAGACATTCGCCTTGCAGCGAAAGATAATCCCAACCGGATTGGCATTTCACCAGTGTTGTTGAGAAGGCATTCTCTGCCAGTGCTACAAGGTTTCACACTAGACTGGGCAGAGAGGAATTAAGACTCTCTTCAGTTTAGTCCCCTGGGGGATGAGGAGGAGGAGGAGGAGGGGGGTGGGGAGGGGGTGAGGAGGAGGAGGGGGGAGCTACTCTGAAGTACAAGGATAGCTGAGATCCAGCACAATTTATCTCTTTGGAATGGACTCCCATCGTTATTCTCTCAACCGTTCTCTCTCACTCTCTCTCTTTCTCTCTCACTCTATCTCTTTCTCTCTCACTCTATCTCTTTCTCTCTCACTCTCTCTTTCTACATATCTTCTCTCTCTGTGTATCTGTCTTTCTCCCCTCTCTCTCCCCATCTCTCTCTTCCCTCCCTCCCTCTCTCCCCCCTCTCTTTGTACCAGTGGAACATCATATACTTCCTTGACCTTGTAAAGTAGCTCTGAAGTGACCCTCTATTACTGTAGTTGACACACGTTTCCCTGAGTGTGTGTGTGTGTGTGTGACTCTTCTAGCGGCATGATGGAAAGCAGGGTTTCGCAGGTTGGCATGATATGTTAGTCACTTGAATTGGAAGATGATTATTTTTTAAGTTGAAAGGGTGATAAAAAATATAACCACTGTGGGCTTTAACTGTCTTTATTAACTAGTCTCTCTCTCCCTCTCTCTTTTTATTGCTCCCTCTCTCTCTCTATCCCTCTCTCCCTTCCCTCTCTCTCCCTTCCCTCCCTCTCCTCTCTCCCTCCCCAGGTTATGCAGGTGGTGAAGGAACAGATTGTTCGAGCTCTCACTCTCAAGCCTAATTCCCTGGACCAGTTCAAGAGTCGTCTGCAGAACCTGAGTTACACGGAGATCCTGAAGATCCGCCAGTCAGAGAGGATGAACCAGGAGGACTTTCAGTCCCGTCCCATCCTGTACGTACCTGGTCTGACCTCTGCTGGTCTGACCTCTGCTTGCCAGGCTCTGTTTAATCATCGTAATTAACAGCTGAACTGATCATGCTTCAGCTTCGTAGAACTACAACCTCCATTCTCCCTCTCTCTCTCTTTCTCTCATTCTCGATCTTTCTCTCGCCATTTAAAAATCTAATAAAATCATGTTTCCGGCCGATGGTTCGTGGAAGTGAACATGGCATACGCTCGCTCATTAGCGGAAGAGAGAGATCATGCATGGACTACTTAGGGATGAAAGTCAAGGTAACGGAGAGCGTTGTTTTGACTCTGCCGTGTCTTTGATGGAGGAGGTGGCGCACTATTGAAAATAATTTGGCTGTTTGGCCGTGTGGTCCTTTAAAACAGATCCATACTCAGCAGAGGAGATGGGGAACATCAGGAGACACCTGGGAGATTGAACTGGGTCTAAAGTGGTGATCATTCAGGGGTGTTCCAGCCTCCTGGGCTGAACTTTATCCCAGATGATTGTGCACAAGGCGATGGCAGGTCTAAATAATGGTCTTTTGGCCTGGGTTAGGGTCAAATCTCCTTCCCCTTTGGGTACTCATATTCCCAGATTAGGATGCCCGTAGTCCGGGACTAGCTGACATGCTGAACTATAAACACTTTCTCCATGGGAAAGATCTTGGCCTAAATAAACAGCACCTTTATAAAGAATGTATTTCAGTTATACATTTATAAGTGCAGAGAAAACATTTATGCAAAACTTTTGAACTCATCCAGACTTCATCTAACGTAATTGAAAGGGAATATTCTGAGTTGAGAATGATTTATCATTAATTCTCTCACTCCCTTTTGGTCTAATGGAATAAACTCTGATCTCTGACGAAGCCAACCAACCAGTCTCTGTTTTCCGTTTTCTGTTTCAATCTCACCTCACACTTTCCGACCTCTTCCCCTCTCCTGTGCATCCTGTAGACGTATTTGATACCTTCCGGTGGATTCTCTAACCTCTTCACAGCGTTCTGTTTCAGCAGTTAACTCAATTTTCCCCAATTTTGGACAGTTAGGAACATTAAGGCTGCTAGATCGGACTGGGAATACATTTTAGGAGGTGGGAGTCAAAAGTGAGGGAAGGGTGAGAGTCACGGAAGGAGGGGGAGATGGGCGAACGAGAGCCATGTGATTGGTCCCTCAACCTCCTCCTCATTGGCTATGTGTATGCGTGTACCTGTTTCCCAGCTGGAGAGGGCTGTATGCATAATTCATGTTGACTGAGCCTGTGTGCATGGCATTCAAATGGAGCAGCACGCACACACACAGTTTACACACACACACAGTTTACACATGCACACAGACACATGCATCACACACGCACGCCGTAGTAGTGCAGTGCGGCATGCAGTAATGAGGTGTGTGTGTGTGTGGTCACCTTTTCTGACTGCACCTGTAGGTATTCTGAAGTATGTGTATATGCTGATTGTGTGTGTGTGCGTGTGTGTGCGTGTGTGTGTGTGTGTGTGTGTCCAGGGAGCTGAGGGAGAAGATCCAGCCAGAGATCATGGAGCTGATCAAGCAGCAGAGGCTGAACAGGTTGTGTGATGGAACCTGCTTCAGGAAGATCAGCACCCGCAGGAGACAGGGTGAGACACACACACACCTCACACACACACACACACACCTCATACACACACACACACCTCATACACACCATACACACACACCTCATACACACACACCTCATACACACATACACACCACATACACACACACCTCATACACACACATACACCTCATACACACACCTCATATACACACACCTCTTGTAGAAATGATTGAAATGAACACATTACATTAACGTTGTGATACCAAAATGTCCTGTTTTAACGTGGGATATCTTCCTCCCCCCCCCCCCAGATAAGTTCTGGTTCTGTCGCTTGTCTCCGAACCACAAGGTTCTCCACTACGGAGACCTGGAGGAGAGTCCCCAGGGGGAGGTTCCCCACGACTCTCTGCAGGACAAACGTGAGCGCTACTGTCACCAGGACACCATGATGATGTTGTTGTTGTTGTTGTTGTTGGTGTTGTTGTTGACGTTTGTCCTCCTCATATCAGTGCCCGTGGCTGACATCAAAGCTGTGGTCACTGGCAAGGACTGTCCCCACATGAAGGAGAAGGGAGCACTCAAGCAGAACAAGGTGTGTGTGTGTGTGTGTGACTGTGCTGCATGCCAACAGACAACAGCAGCAGGGAGCTATCAGAGTAGAGAGGACTTACTGACTGTTGTATTAAACCTCTACCTCTCTCTCCCCCCCCCTCTCTCTACCTCTCTCTCTCTCTACCTCTCTCTCCCCCCCCCCTCTCTCCCCCCCCCCTCTCCTCTCCCCCCCCCCCCTCTCCCCCCCCCCCTCTCCCCTCTCTCTCTCCTCCCCCCCCCCTCTCTGCAGGAGATTCTAGAGCTGGCGTTCTCTGTCCTCTACGAGTCTGACGAGTATTTAAACTTCATCGCTCCTAACAAGGACGAGGTAAGCCCCCCCTAGCACCCTGTAGCCTAGGAACAGTCACCCCTCCCACACTCTGTAGCCTAGCAACAGCCCCCCAGCGCTCTGTACCCTAGCAACAGCCCCCAGAAATCGGCAGCCTAGCAACAGTTACCCCCCCCCCCCCCCCCCTCATTCTATTACACTCTCACACATGACACGCTGCACCAGTTATGACTTGATATAAATACATGTATTCATATGTGTTTGTGTGTGTGTGTGTGTGTGTGTGTGTGCAGTACTGTGTGTGGACAGACGGTCTGAACGCCCTCCTGGGGAAGGAGATGACCAGCGAACTCACCAGGACAGACATGGACACCCTGATCTCCATGGAGATGAAGCTCCGCCTCCTAGACCTGGAGAACATCCAGATCCCCGAGGCCCCGCCCCCCCATCCCCAAAGAGCCTAGCAACTATGACTTTGTTTATGACTGTAACTAAGCAACCCGCCGAGCAACACAACCCAGCAACCGGCCCACCTGCTGTACTGGACCAACTGTCCTTCGGATCCACAACCCGGGAAATAACTAAAATAAACGGTTGACCATGAAAAAGTTTGAAGGAGAACCAGGAAGTGTTGAAGGGTTTCCCTGTCTGCTACTTTCTAAACTTCCTCTTAGAGGAAACGGGTGCCGCCCCTCAGTAACTGGCCAATAGGAGCCCTCTTCCCTCAATGGACAGGAAGTAGGAAGTGAATGTCGGATGCCTCAATGTTTGTTCTTCTATACTTTCCACCCCCTGTTCAGTGTCATTCACCTGCCTCTGTCTTCCCTCTCTCTCTCTCCCTCCCCCTGTCCTCCCTCTCTCTCCTGTCATCCCTCTCCTCCCTCTCTCTCCAGTCCTCCCCTCTCTCCCTCCCCCTGTCCTCCCCTCTCTCCCTCCCCCTGTCCTCCCCTCTCTCTCCAGTCCTCCCCTCTCTCCCTCCCCCTGTCCTCCCCTCTCTCCCTCCCTCTGTCCTCCCTCTCTCCCTCCCCCTGTCCTCCCTCTCTCTCCAGTCCTCCCCTCTCTCCCTCTCTCCCTCCCCCTGTTCTCTCTCTCTCTCCAGTCCTCCCCTCTCTCCCTCCCCGTCCTCCCACTCTCTCCTGTCCTCCCTCTCTCTCCAGTCCTCCCTCTCTCCCTCCCCCTGTCCTCCCTCTCTCTCCAGTCCTCCCCTCTCTCCCTCCCCCTGTCCTCCCCTCTCTCCCTCCCCCTGTCCTCCCTCTCTCCCTCCCTTTCTCCTTCCCTCCTTTCCAGTCCTCCATTCACAGACACACCCTATGGAAATGCTAAATGCTGTATGATTCCTGCTTGTTTGTTCCATTTAGTTTGTTGTGGGAGGTGAGGGGGGGGGGGGAGAGGTGAGGGGGGGAGAGGTGAAGGGGGGGTGAGGGAGGGGAAGAGGTGAGGGGGGGGGGGGGTGAGGGGGAGGGGTGAGGGAGGGGGGGTGCGTTTCTCTTCTTTAGAATCTCTCACACCTACAGCTGGCAGTTACATCCTCCTGGAGGGTGGAAGTATTAGTCAGTCTACCAGTCAGTCTGCCAGTCAGTCAGTCAGTCTGTCTCTGTCTGCCTGTCAGTCAGTCAGTCTGCCTGCCTGCTTGCCTGCCAGTCAGTTGTTTATACTTTGTGTTCCTGCTCCTGTCCTCACATATGCTGCAGACTGTTAATATAAGCGTGTCAATGATTTTCCAAAACCTGACACTGAATATTTCTGTTTCCTAATGACACTGCTTACACCATCCTGTACACATTCACTCTCTGCCAGGAGAGATGGGGACACTACCTTGCAAACGCATACAGTATATACACACCTGCCCGCCCACACACACACATACACTCTTATACACACCTACATCCACACACCCACACCCACACACACACCCACACACACACACACACACACCCACACACACACCCACACACACCCACACACACCCACACACACACTCCCTCGTCCTTCTCTTGAGCACCATACCAACCCCACATTACCGGCTGTAGAAGACATTCTGTAGCAATATTGAGCTTTTGTTTTGGTATTTCCTTTCTCAGTAAGCTGGTGTCATTCTCGTGCTCTGTCAGTGATGCAGCCTCCTGGCCAGTATTATCCAGAGAATGTGAGTGTTTTAGTACAAAAGGGAAGTCCGTAGAATAACCTTTGTTTTTGTCATTGTATCTGGATTATACAGCCACAAATTTGAAGTCTACTGTAAATTTAATTTAAAAAGAAGCGATCAGGTGTTGTTTCCAGGACGACTGATTTGAGCCTCTGTATTAAGAACCTTCTGATGCTCCTGTAGGTCTCCCCAGCCCCTCAAACTGCTGTTTACATTAAAGATTAAAAAATAAAATGTCAAGTTGTTTTTGTATTAAGTACAGAGGGAGATGGTGTGAGGAAGAATGAGAGAATGTGTGTTTGTGTAGAGGTGGGGGGAGAGAGGTGGAGGGAGAGAGGTGGAGAGAGAGAGGTGGAGGGAGAGAGGTGGGTAGAGAGAGAGGTGGGGGGAGAGAGGTGGGTAGAGAGAGAGAGGTGGGGGGAGAGAGGTGGGGGGAGAGAGGTGGAGGGAGAGAGGTGGGTAGGGAGAGAGAGGTGGAGAGAGAGGTGGGGAGAGAGAGGTGGAGAGCTGTTAGCTGAGAAGCTTGTTTTACTTTCAGATTTTCCCATTTCACGCCTGACTGTGTTGCGAGTCTTTATTTCCCTGAACGGAGGTGATGCCAAACTAAACCCAGCTACACACACTCACACGTTTGAGAAAAGTTACACTCACTACAACTGTGTAGTGAGTGTAACAGTGCAAACCTGGGATGTTTCACTCTGGGGTGTTTCACCCTGGGGTGTTTCACCCTGGGGTGTTTCACCCTGGGGTGTTTCACCCTGGGGTGTTTCACCCTGAGGTGTTTTATCCTGGCTGTCTGGCGAGGCTCCTCGTCTATTCACATCTAGACGGCTGTGATGTCACAGGTTCAAAGGGTCATGTCCCGCCAGGAAGTCAGACAATTTTATCTTCCTGTCATGAAGAGAAAAGCTAAAATAGTCCCTCGTCTGGCAGCTCCAGTCATTCTTCCCTCCCTCCCTCCCTCCTCTCTCTCTCTCTCCTTTTCTCTCTGTCTCTCTCTCCTTCTCCCTCTCTCCCTCTCTCTCTCTCCCTCTCCGTCTCCCTCTCTCTTATTATCCCTCTCCTTCACTGTCAGACACATGGTGTATCTTGATGTCTTTCATCTAATCCAGAGAGCGTATCTCTCTCTTCTCTCTCTCTCTCTACCTGTCAGTCATGTTGTGAGGCATTTGCTTCAAGTCAGTTTGTATTACTCAGAAAGCTAACTCTCCGAGTGTTACTTGTTGTTGATGCTGTGAAATCGACCGGCGCTTTCATCCCACACAGAAACCTGGTAGGGAGAGAACAGACAGACAACGTCGCCTGAGACTATACTTTTTTTTGGATCAAAAGGGTTTTGACTAAATTCTGCCCGTTTGGTAAAGCCTGCAAGGGGCTATTGTCCTGTCTCGCTGCACTTTCATCTGACAGAATTGTGTTCCATCATGAAGAACAGAGCCGGAGTGGTACTCATGGCAACAGTGGCAGAAAGTTCTAGAACAACACAACACGGAACAAACTAGCTTGGCACATGTGCGAATTATACAATGACAACCGGGGGGGTCAACTTCTTCTCCAGGGTGTGAATCGACCCCCCGACTTGTTGTTTTTACCTCTTTTGGGGGGTCCAAGTCTTAATTAGGGGGTCACTCAGACCCCCCCCCCCCCCGTAATTCACACCCTGAAGTCCCGGTGTTGTGCCCCCAGATGCACCCCCGCCTGGAAAAGCGTCTCAACACTGGCCGCTAGGTGGCAGCGTCATTATTTCTCCCAGTATCTCATCCAGCACCAGGTCTAAGATCTGTCGCAGCTTAGTAAGAAACCAGTCATGTATACAAACCGCTGTGCCGATCACTGACGCAGAGGCGAAAGCCGCAGAAATGGGAAAAAGAGACAATAGAGTGGTAGGTGATAGTTCCAAAATGTGTAACATGCCACACACATATTTGATTTATTTCGATATCATACAATTCAGCGCGGAGACAGATTATGTCTTGTTAGCATGCTAGCTTGTTGGAACGACTACGAGTAGGCCTCATGTGCTTTATCGCTAGCTAGCTAGTTAGCAGCGGTAGCGGAATTATTTATAGAGATTGTATTTTGAAGAAATAAGTTAGGTCTAACTACAGTGTTTTGATAAATGCACAGAGTACAATCATATATATTTTACGATATTCACAATTTACCTACCAATTTCACCAGATGGGCAGGCAGCGTGTTTAGTAAAACAGTGCTAGGCTACATAGCGCAGCTAGAGCTAGCAACTAGCGTAGCAAGCCACCTCCTCTCAGATAGTGCTAGAGCTAATAAACAACGCGGAATACTGCTGAAACGCTGAACGTAATCTAAACATAAACAAAACAATAGTAACTTAACGCGAGAATATATATTGAACATTCAGACACATATGTATACGTCTTTTTATTCCTTATTGACAATTATTTTGGCAATTAAATGTACTTCTCTTTCCAGCTACGTTTTACGTCGAAGATAATATCTGCCAACCGTGCATTTTATTTCAGGCGTATGTCAACCCTATCGCGGCATCACGCTCTAGGGGCCCGGCTTCCAACGCAGGGCCAACTATTCAGGATTACCTGAGCAGACCACGACCGACATGGTAAGTAAATGATGGCGAAGTAACTCCTCTAGACAGAAAATAAATCGGTTATTACGAGGAAGCAACTTTTGCATGACAATAATTCTTTTTAGCGCTGTTGCTCATTGTCACAAAACAGAAGTCACAGACAATTCAACTTCACCATTACATCATAAAAAAACTAAAACAATTGTCCTTGCATCCCCTTTTTATGCCCGATGAATTCAACATACAAAAGTTTACAGCCCTGAACCGTTTTGTTTTGCTGCTGTCCCTTAATGAGGAAGTGTAACAGGTAACTGTGTGTGTGCTTGTGCAGGGAGGAGGTGAAGGAGCAGCTGGAGAAGAAGAAGAAAGGATCCAAAGCGCTGGCTGAGTTTGAGGACCAGATGCACGGGGTAGGTTCTGAACACCCAATCTGAAAAAAAAACCTGGAGGTTTTTTCTCCAACCACACTTATAACTGACCTGATTCAACACTTGTTATCAACCAGCTGATTATTAGAATCGACTGTGCTACCTAGAAGGCAGGTAGCTCTCCAGGGACAGGGTTGGTGACCCCTGATGAACCCCACAGCTGTCTACACTCAACCTGCAATGTGGGAGTCAGGTGGCTGAGCGGTTAGGGAATCGGGCTAGTAATCTGAAGGTTGCCGGTTTGATTCCTGGCCGTGCAAAATGACGTTGTGTCCTTGGGCAAGGCACTTCACCCTACTTGCCTCTGGGGGTAATGTCCCTGTACTTACTGGAAGTCGCTCTGGATAAGAGCGTCTGCTAAAGGACTAAATGTAAATGTACATGAAACAGCAGCTCAACAAAACTTCTCAGAAACTGAACTGCATTTCTTTTGTTGATCCTTTGCAGAAATGGAAGAAGGAGCTGGAGAAGAACAGAGAGAAGATCCTGGGCGGGCTGGAGAAGAAAGAGAAGAAGGAGAGGGAGAAGAAGGAGAAGGAGAAGAAAGAGGTAGACTGGACGTCGGCGCTCGAGTTGCTCCCCTCGCCCCGCCCCCGTTTGAACCACTCACACAGATTTCTTCCTGTTTGGCTTGCAGAAGGAGAAGGAGAAAAAGAAAGAGTTGAAAGAGAAGGAGAAAGAGTTGAAGGAGAAGGAGAAGGAGTTGAAGAAGAAAGCCAATAGGGTGAGGAAAGCCCTCCAGTGTTCTTGAAGATAATAACGTCTTAGTCTTGACGAGTTTTTACACCCAAAAAATAATATACAGTAATAACAAAGCACTGAAGCACTGCCGTCTGGTCCTGACCTCAAATCTAATGAGCTCTGCTTTTATTGTGTTTGGTCAAGCATTCTTCATCCTCCTCCTCTTCATCAAGTTCTGATTCCTCCAGCAGCTCTTCATCAGATGCTGAAGACGAGGTACCCCTCTCCTCTTCCAGCAAGACGGGGGTCTTGATTTTCCAGAAAGTTTTTCCCTGAGTGAGCGAGAGACAGTTGACTGACTTGTCGTTTCCTCCCCCTAGAATGGGAAGCGGAGCTCTAAAAAGAGACGGAAGAGAAAGCGTGGGGACAGGAAGGAGAGGAGGACATCGGATGGTTCCACAGGGGAGTCAGACACCGAGACCAAGGTGAGGAGAACCGGAGTCTGACAGCGCAGCGCATCACGCCTGCAGCATCACGCCTGCAGCTGATGGTGTTGTCCGTGTACAAGCATTGTTCATTGTTCAAGTCATTTTTATTTATTTATCATTTAGTACTAAAATACACAGCGTGGTTTGGAGAGATTGCTGCCTCTCTTTCTGCTGATGTGTTCCTCTCCCAGCCCTCTTTTTAATAACTCATTCCTGTTTTGATTACGAAATCTCAGTTCGTGATATTATCGTTTCTCCCCAAGACGGCTCCGTTACCCCTCGAGGAGGGAGAACCAGAGCAGGTAGGTGTCCCTGTCTTCCTCTCTCTCACACTTCCCTTTGTCGTTGATACTCGTGTTTCCACCGCAAAGTCCCTGGGCTTGTTTTCCCCAGAACTACTTGCCAAGGAACCAGAAGGTTCTGAAGACGTATCGTATGATTTCCTATATTAATTGTCCAGTCTTCTGTGATACTCAAATTGAATGTATCAGACACCTGCACCTTACATTTGTAATAAATACATAGATTTCGTCTTGAACTCAAATCATAACTATTCCTTCCATTGACTTGGCACTTTCAGAGCAATTGGGTATTATACGATATGTCTTCAGTTCCTTATGCCCCATTGTTAGCTGGGTCTCCACCACCTTCACCTTCCCTAGGAGATGAGCTAAACCAGAAGTGCAGGAGTAGTAATAGTCCAAATAGAGTCCAAAAACAGTCCCGTAACATTTCTGTAGTGTTTTTCGGAAAGGGGAAAGCTCAGTGGTTGCAGGTTCAAATCCCCCCTGTTACCCCCAGGATGAGCAGAGCCCAGGGAGTAAGCTGAAGTCAGAGCCCAGCCTTAAAGACCCGTCTTCAGCCGGCTCGTCTCCGGAGACGGAGCGAGAGGAAGGGGTGAGTTCAGCGGCTCGTTCTCTCTGCCCCTTTGTCTCACTTTTTCATTCTGCATCATAACAGTGTGACATTCACTTCCCCAAAACCAGAACTGTTTGTTTGCCTTTTTATTTATTTGATGCAAACTGAAGTGTATATAACCAAACTTCTGGTTACGGTTCCTCTTAAGATGCAGTGCCATGTGATAATTTAATGGAGGTTTTGAAATCAGTATCATTGTGAAAGAATGGGAAGTGATGACACAATGGGAATGAAAATCCACTGATTTCTCAAAGGGGGATTCCAAGAAGAGAAAGAGAAGTAGTGAGGAGAAGGACCGAGCCACAGTAAGCCTGAACACATCCTGTTTTACCTGAACACATCCTGTTTTACCTGCAGCAGATCTCCAGCGCTGCCC
Organism: Thaleichthys pacificus; assembly: GCA_023658055.1. Lineage (NCBI taxonomy): Eukaryota > Metazoa > Chordata > Actinopteri > Osmeriformes > Osmeridae > Thaleichthys > Thaleichthys pacificus. The sequence goes on along the minus strand of CM042861.1, from coordinate 14,292,206 downwards.
TCTTAATCTCTGCCCACTTAACATTATAGCTGGCTCACACTGTCCAGTTACTCTGAGTTTGGTATTCTCTGTTTAGGTCATTCTCCGTTGTCGGGTGAATTATTCAGAATTAAACAATTAATCATAAATAATGTATATAAAGTATAGTAGCTTATGTACGTTAGCACGTGCAGCATTTATTAAATATTTGGATTATTTATTATAGCTCTAGATATTCTGCCAGAGATTGCGAAGAGGAGCAGGGCTCAGTAACTGTGCTCATTACAAATGGCAAATAAACTTGAAACTTCTTTAGGACAAATCAAAGAAGAAGAGGAAAAAGAAACACAAGAAACAAGGGAAGAAGAAAAAGAAGAAGACGGCAGCGTCGGACTCTGAGTCTGACTAGCCACGCTGTGCCGCGCCCCTCCTCTCTTCAGCCTAGCAGCTCACAGAGCCTTCTACTACCAGAACCAAACCCCCCCAGGGGGTACCGTGACCCCCCACCCTGCCTCCCTCTGACGGGGGAAGCGAAGGAACTGACCTTTGGCCTCTGGTGGGGGAGATGGGGGAGGAGAGGGGGCAACAGGGGTTGGAAGGGGGAGCAATTAGGGAGCTTCCGACCGATAAAACTTAAATTGAATCTTTTATTTTTTTTCTCTTTTTCTTTTATCAATCCAAATACAGGTCAGTGAAATATAGTTATTTAGATCTGAAACTATTTGGACAGGTAGAAGTAATATTCACCTAGCTTTACGAGGCAGGTCAGATCGCTGCATGTTAACCCTTACAGCTGTCTCTGATCTAGAAAAGAGGAAGATTTTATCTGGCTGAGGCGAATTCTGACATAACTGTGGATAAGGAAACGTCCATTGTGAACGGGCCTGTTTCAGACACCTTGCTCGCCCTCTTAACGAGCCGTCACCTCTTTTTACATCTGAAGGTCATTGTGTTCCTTAGTGTGACTGGATGGTGAGGTCATTTCTCATGACTTTGTCTGCTTGTGTCCGTCTTGCGCATGTGAACCTGACCAGTGCTTTCTCGCCAGCCTCATATTGAAGTTGGGATGGTGATATGGAAAGTGCGAGCCTGTACGGTTACGTAAACACAAGGAATCACAGTCCAGTTCCTTCAGAATATATGAATCCTATACAACAGGGAATGACAATGTACACATGAATGGAATTTCATTAATAAAGTGTTGGTGTTTTAACTTGTAGTTTTATTTATTTTTATTTAAAAAAGTCATTTTAATAAATAATTGGGGTGGGATTTCCAAATGAGTTAAAATCTCATTTTTCATTAGGACAGGGGAATTTATTTTAGACAAAGTACATAATCCAGTATAAAACTCCATTGCCAGTATTTCAAATTAGCCTCATGGCAGTAGAGATGTATTGGGTGTCATAAATTTGTACAAACTTGATGAAGAAAACCAGATCTATAATCTCTAGGCCTGTGTATTCCCACGGAGCTTCGTACAGACAAGGTCGCTGAGCTGTTATGGAACTTGATGGAGAGGTAAATCAGTTGGTTCTCTTTATTTAGGGCAAGTTCCTCATTGATGCCCTCAGTTTCCTATAAAGTCTGGGAGAAACTAGCGGATGTAATAATGGATTACTGGCCATTGTTCTCGACACGGCCTTCTGGTAAAAAAAAGAACATGTTCTCTTCCATGTTCTGTTTGTGACTCTGGTTGACCCTGGTCTGAAAGGCCCCTATAGAACCAGAGCAGTTTGTTTCTCTGTGGAATGACACATCAAAAAAAGTCATCATATACCGCTGGCCAAAAGTCTATAAAGCCTGTTCATGTTGATCTAAATCCTTTAGATGTTTGGTGTTAAGATGTCATGTGATAAGTTTATAACTATTAATTTAGATTCTCATAATGATTACCAGATCACCAGAGTCTTATAATAAATGTTCTGATGAATTATCATAGTAGGAAGAGGGCCGTATGTTTGTGTAGCACCGTTGACCTAGAGAGATGACGCGACTTGGTTCCCTCCTCTTGATAGCAGTGGGAGGTGCTGGCCTGGCGTATTAATACTGCTGTTTGGCAGCCAAACGATACTGTAGTGTGTTTAAGACACATGACAGGAAGCTTCTGATTCAGGTCACTACTCAAGACGGCGGTGGAGACAATCACAAGGTAAGTGGGAAAACCTACAAAACCAATCGCCTCTGAAATGACTGAAATTAAAGTGAACAAAAACAGTAGTTTTTTGGTGGGGTTTATAGGCTTTGATTCTAGGTTTGAGTTTTGATTTAGATTTGAAACTCGCCACTTACAGTAAGCCTACTGCTTTGCATACTTACCCTGACGCTAAATTAAGACACATCTGATGGTTTACAAAAACGTTACTCGCTTCCTGTTATACAAAACAACACAGATCCTTGCCACCTCTAGGAAGCAGTAAGAACTGAACCTGTTGTTTTCTCTCCTCTGCAGATGTTGTGGAGTGCTGCTGTGGTCTTCCTGCTGGTGGAGTCAGCCTCCTGTCTCAGGTGTCCTGATGGGAAGGTCTGCTCTGTCCTCCAGACCTGCTGTATCACCCAGAAAGGCTACGACTGTTGCCCAGTCCCTAACGTAGGTGACCTTGTTTACGGCAGGGGAGAAGGGAGTTTCAGTTTATCCTGTGATTCATCTGTCAGACGCTTTAGCAGGGTGTGGTGGTTTCAGTGCTTAGAGCCGAGCATTTCCTCTCAGATAAAGAGGTCACAGGTTCAAATCTCCTTCGTACACTTTGGAGATGAAGGCATCTGGAAAGGGATACTGTTTATGTTTGACAACTCTTGAGCGTATCACTGAGTGTTTGTGTCTGACATCACTGTGTGTTTGTGTCTGACATCACTGTGTGTTTGTGTCTGACATCACTGTGTGTTTGTGTCTGACATCACTGTGTGTTTATGTCTGACATCACTGAGTGTTTGTGTCTGACATCACTGTGTGTTTGTGTCTGACATCACTGTGTGTTTGTGTCCTCTGTGTATCACCAGGCTGTCTGCTGCGCTGACCTAACCCACTGCTGTCCCCATGGTTACAGCTGTAACACAGCAACCAAGCAGTGCGTGCGTGACGGCCTGCCATGGGACAACCTTCCCCTGCTGGAGAAGGAGGCCGCGGAGCCCCCCTCCTCGCCCGCACTCCCCCTGGTGGAAGCCTGGGAGCCGGGCAGTGCCCCTGCCCAGAGCCAGGGCATGGAGGACGGGAGCGTGGTCCACTGCGACAGCCTACATTACTGTCCCAGCGGAACCACCTGTTGCAGACACCCCACCGGGCTGTGGTTCTGCTGCCTCTACTCCCTTGTGAGTGGGCGGATGCCTTCGTGTTGACCGATACGTCCTTGTTTGTGTTTTAGTAGTCAGTTCTGAAGCTTGTGTCCACAGGGCAGTCATACGTTTTGTTTTAACAGCGTTGTTACATGTATCTCTCTCAACTGGGTACATCAAAATCTCGAAATTGATCTTATGAATGTGTGCGGGGAAACAATTAGCCTATGGGAAATGCAGAATGTGCTTAGTGGTTAGGGTGTTTGATTGAAAATCAAGAGGTTACAGGTTCAAGTCCACCCCTGTGTTGCTTTGGGTAAAAGCATCTGCTAAATGACGACATTATTATTCACAGACACAACTTGTCAGATGATTAAATCGTGTTTTGGATCGTCAGGGGAGATGTTGCCTGGATGGGTATCACTGCTGTCAGTATGGCTACGACTGTGATCCCACCTACACTAAGTGTATCAGGCGGGGCCTGAGCTACCCTGACCCGCCAACCCTGCCCTCCGCCTCGTTCCCAGCCACCCGCAGGCTCGCCCTGCCCGAAGGCCCGGCCCGTGCAGAGGAGGTAGGCCTCCTAAGAGTGTGTGTGTGTGTGTGTGTGTATGTGTGTGTGTGAGAGAGAGAAAGAGAGAGATCATCTTGAAATGCACTACTTGAAATGAAGTCCATTGACAGGAAGATGAAGAAAAAAATAAAACAGTTTTTTTTTTTCTCTTTTCCCCACCAAACCACAGCATGTAAGCCAGTGTGTTTTTTTTCTGTTGGCAGGTCACGCTCACAGCTCTCGTACCGGCCAGCAACACCAACGGCCCTCAAGCAGGAGTCATTCGATGTGATTCTAGATTCTACTGCCCCTCTGGAACATCATGCTGCCGTTTGCCGTCTGGCGGGTGGGGCTGTTGCCAGTACCCCCTGGTAAATATAGGCAACCATTAGAACCGGCCGGGCATACCGGCGTCGGTTTGTTTTCAAATTGTGTATGGGACAGCTTTTTTGTAAATAACTGAGGATGCGGCCGTTAACATTCCATAAAAGCGTCAGCTGACCAATTAAAGTCTAAATTATAAAACGTTTGCCATAGTTTCATTTGAGTAGGCTAATGATGATGCAGGTCGAGTAAGTAAATTGCCAGCAGTGGGGTCAATCTTTGTGAAATATTCTATATGTCAAATTTAACGTACAGTAGCGTAGAATTCAATCAGCACCACAAGGATGGGATGAATTAGCTATATATAGACAATATATTTCTAATGTAAAATCTCTCACTTTTAGGGCCAGTGCTGTGGAGATGGTCTGCACTGTTGTGAATATGGATACACTTGTGACCCAAACTTCACAAATTGCAGGAAATGGTACTCTCAGGTTCCCGCGGCTCGCAAGGAGGATGCAAAACAAGACTAACATATTTCCAGAACTTTTTTTCTAATCAATTTTATAATGCAATCAATTCGCAACTGGAATAGCAAGAATTTCTGGTCAATAAATTTCAATATCAAATGCATCTCTTTTTTTTTTTTTTTTTTTACATTTTACAACTCTGTCTGTCTAGCATGTGGTATGCAGTTACTATGGTAACGGTGTTTCAACATCTTTAGTTTAGTGGTGGCAAGTTTTCTATTTAACCAATGCTAGCTGGCTGTTTAGCCACCAATCTTTCGATTTAAAATGTCTGAAATGTCTGCCATGAATAGGAAGCTGATAAAAAATCTAGCTGAAACTTTGTCTAAACAAGTGAAACACTGTAAGTATCGTTTTTTTTTCTTCCTTCAGTTGACTTTAGCATATCTAGCTAGTTGTTACGCTAGGCTACGACTATGCCAGCGTTGCCATGACGCTAGCACAAGATAGCTATCAGTCGAACTATTTGCTACTTGCATGTTATGCGAACGTTTTCACCTAAATTCCAATGCAAAGTAACTCCATCAGCAATATGCACATCATATGAACAAGTTTGATTCGCTGCAGTCAACAAAACGGAGGCAGAGTGTCTGATCCGACTCTTCAACGGGCTCCTGGGCGATCAGAGTGACAAGAGGGTGGGGAATGGCCTGGACAGAGGAAAGTTCCGAAACATCCTTCACAACACCTTTGGAATGACGGATGATATGATCATGGATAGAGGTATGACTGGAGCTGAACTCGGTATAAGAGGAGAGAGAATGCGGCGGTGATCTAACAGCACTGACAATTCCGTTCTAGTCTTCCGTGCCTTCGATAAAGATAACGACAGTTACGTGGGAGTTAAAGAGTGGATAGAGGGCCTCTCCGTCTTCCTACGAGGGACACTGGATGAAAAAATCAAGTGTAATTACGATTCGATTACATTCGGTTGTTTTTGCATTCTATGCTGTGTCCTACCTCCATGTAACGTTTCTCTTTCACTCGCCACGTAAGACTGCTTCGAAGTGTACGACCTGAACGGAGACGGATACATCTCCAGAGAGGAGATGTTCCATATGCTAAAGAACAGCCTGATCCGACAGCCGACGGAGGAAGACCCGGATGAGGGCATTAAAGACCTGGTGGAGATCACTCTCAAGAAGATGGTGAGAGGAACATGTACCGTCACAGTTTTGTTCCAACTGTTCAAAGAGGTTTGATTGCGGCTTGGGCCATTTCCGCATGACTTCCCCTTTCTCTCTCTCCCATACATTTCCTGTCTAACAGTCTCTGTCCAATAAATCCAAAAAAAATGCCTAAAAAAAAACATAACAAAGTACCCATTCTCAGGACCACGACCATGACAGCAGGCTGTCGTACTCAGACTTTGAGAAGGCCGTGAGGGAGGAGAATCTGCTTCTAGAAGCCTTCGGAACCTGCCTGCCAGATGCCAAGGTGTGTCTGTCTGCGCTGTGGGGACCAGGTGGAACAGGATAGCTTATATGATGGGGTGCCATGTATCTGTTTATACCATCTGCTGTTTACAATACTTTGTTGTTGTTTGTTGGTCTTTGTTTCAGAGCATCATGGCTTTCGAGCAACATGCTTTTCAGGAACCACTGGAGTGATGTGTCATTCACTAAGCACACTGTTATTATCTATATATATTTTTTTAATTCATGAAATTCGCTGCTCATTATGAGTAAAGTGTATAAATTAAACATGTTAAACTTTAACACATTGTATGTGTTACCTTGAACTTCTCTTGGTCGTCGTCTAGTTAAATTCTCCTCCGTGGCTTCAATTTGGTCTTCTTTTCTGTCGGTTTGACATCAGGAACAGATGTGACCTAAGAAAAAAGTAAAAGTATTTAGTTTACCAATACTGTCTGTCATATAAACATCATGTGATACAATTGTGAAGCGTCTCTTTTAATAAGGGAACTACAATCTAAGTGTAGGTGTGGTTGCAGCACAGTGCTTTAGCATATGACAGATCAAGAGATCACAGGTTTGAATCCCCCCTCCCTATACTGTACATTGCTTTGGTAGCAAAGCATCTGCTAAATACATGACAATATCATACAACACACTGCTGCTACCTTTTTCATTGTACTCCTAATCAAGTCGACCGTCTTGTTCAAAGATTTGTCCTCCATGTCCATCTTGGGTGGTTCCTGGTAGTTTGGGCCCGATGATAATGTCTTCCTTTCCCACAATCCCGAACAGCGCACCCTCTCCAAGATCACCCGCTTTGCGCTTCCTGTTTTCCAGCTGTGTAGTCCTGGGAACAAACCTGATAGCTGGACGTGGATCGTTAGTCGGCCTGCGAACAGCCTCTCTGCTCCTGTCACCAGAGGAGCTGGAAGAGGAGCAGGAAGGGGGTTGTAGCTGCTGCTGTTCCGGGTCGATAGCATTGTGCAGCGTCCCCATCCTGTCCTCAGTTGGTACAGTCCAGGGCTGGCTTCCCTGGGTTGGTCCAGTCCAGGGCTGGCTTCCCTGGGTTGGTACAGTCCAGGGCTGGCTTCCCTGCGGCCCTGCGGCCAGCCAGGGGGGTGTGTTCCTGGAGCAAGACTTCTCTCTAGGGGGCAAGGGGAGCAGAGGGAACCCACAGTACTGGCTGGTGTTGGATCTCTCTCCCTGCTGAGGACCACTAGAAAACCTCTGCTCGTGTCTGGGGATTTTCTGTGAGGTATCAGGCGTGTGTGAGGGTGGGGTCTTCTCACTTTCCTCTTCTTTCTGTTGCCTTTCTTTTGCTGAGGGGAGAGAGACACAGGCAATTCAGTACATCCGATGGCAGGTGTACTTCGAATTGTCATTGAAATGTTGTTATGGGTGTAACGTGCTAGTGTACAGAGCTATCCGAACTGCATTATGCACTGTAGGCTATCAAATCGTATTTGTATAGCTCGTCTCACAAGCAGCGTCACAAAGGGCTTCGCAGATAACCACAGATCAACACCTGGTCTGTAACTGTCTAAACGCCTTAGGAAGACACAGGAAAAACCTAACAAGAAAACTCAAGAGAGAACACACTCTACCTTTCATCTGTGCTGTTCTGGCCACGTATCTCCTCCTGTCTTGAAGCTTCTGTCTGGTGTCCTCAACTGTCTCATACTCGGGGGCGTAGCACACGTGCAGTAGCCCCCCAAAGAAGCTCTTCTCGTCCATATTCCGCTTGGCGGCCCTGAGACAAAACCAGGCATTACTACCCCTGACTGGACATGGTTGAGTTTACAGAATCTTTGATTCGCCAGAGCTATGCTTATATGCACTGACGCACAACTCACAAAAACAATACTCAGTCCTATGTACGATAAGATACAGATGTACACCATTAGCGGAGCTAGTCCTTTACCTAGCACTCGTGAGCTTCTGGAACTTGATGAGGTAGACCTCCGTGAATTCCTCTGCAGGGTACTCATCCAGCGGCCTGTACTCCTCCACAACCCCGTATAGAGCACACAGCTGTACCAGTTCCGTCATAACTCCAATGGCTGGGACTCCTTGTACCATAAGGAAACGGGACTCCAAGTTGATCGTGTACACCTAGGGAGGTAATGGTGTAGCTGCAACGCTCATACCAGCAATATATCCGTAATTTTTGCAACGATAAATCAGATTATTGAATCATTTTTACCTTTACTGCTTTCGGTCTCCTTCCTTCCCTGTACTTCGGCCGAGATATGCAAATCTTTTGCTGCTCGTGGTGTTTGTAAACCTCAGGAGTACTCCAGCTCGAACTGTTGACAGACGCCGCCATTTTTACGTTAACATCATTACTTCCTGCGATGAGCTTCAAAATAAAAGCACCAAGTCGGAAGGAAAATTGTACACTGTATGTTCCGACTCTTACTTTGAAGGTTGCCTTAAGATCAACAAACAAGGCGGATGTACTTAGGCAAAAGTAATAGATTATCCGTTGTTCTCTGGTTGTTCCTAGCGCACAGTGCAAAGCTTTCTGCAAATCAGCTACTAATGTCTTTCTGTCACAGCAATGAGCTATTTGAAGGGGGTGCAACTGTTATCTAGCTACCTTCATGCCCCCGATAGCTGATATTAGTGCATTTGTTCAAAATTGCACACATTAGCAGTTATGCTAGGTAGTTATGGCATTCAACCTGTCACGGTGTTTTTCAACAACTCGAAAAACTGCTTTCTTCACCTGCCCAACAACTTGTCTGCGCAGCTTTCTCTGCATGAGGTAACCATCGAGTTAACTAACTAGCTTGCTAGCTTATGATATCTGTCCGACTATCTGACTGTTTCGTTAGAACAATATGTTAAGTTGGTGAAAGTTATCTTAAAGCTAGGGACCTTTCAGACTGTAAACATCTTCAACAGCTTCATTTAGGGGGATGGGTATAGTTCTACTAGGCTAGCGCAATTGACTGCAGTTCAAGAGGTCCTAGATTCAAAGTTACGTCGCTTTGGATAAAATGGTCTGCTAAACGAACACGTTCTAAATGTTTTTCGTAGAACCAGGCAGTGGAGCTCTCTTTGGACCATGGCGTGCCTGTGTTTCTCAGCTGGACGCGCGGCAGAAGTTCCTCAACCCTGGATGACTATAAAGTAGAACTGAACAGACAGTTGGGGGAGAGACTTGGACTCAGAGACGGAGAGCATGTAAGATGTATCCTACTACTGTATTTTGGACGTTGTGTTTATATGGTCTTAGTAGATGGTTTGAAATCGGATTTCTATACAAACGCTTTTGATCTAAACAAGTGTTCTACCGTTGTTGTGTTAAGGGATTTCTGCGGCCGTGTCAGCAGGTGTTGTCGGTACAGCAGGTGTTTGTGGAACCTCTGTCGGCCGATGACTGGGAGATCCTGGTGAGTAGCTGACCGGTTTTAGAACACCACTTCATAGTCGCGTGGTTGTGATTTTGCGAATCCAGCTATCTTGCGAGGTTAACCTGGGTGGGATGGGGGTTTATAAAACCAGCAAAGTTAACCTGGTCCTCTCACTGTTACCCTGCTCATCCAGACACGCTTCTGCCCTGACGTCCCAGTTCATTTCACTTTAAAATGTAACTTCTCAGTCAGACTGGCTCCACCCGCCAGCCTGGCACGGTGCTTGCAGCCAGGTAATGAACGCTCTGTGTGTTGTGGTCGTCAGGAGCTCCACAGCGCTGGCGCTGGAGCAGCAGCTGCTGGACCAGATCAGGGTGGTGAGTCAGGGCTCAGTGTTCCCTGTCTGGGTGGACCAGCGCACCCTCGTCTACATCAGGATAGGTCGGTACTTTCCCTCAAGTTTACATGTTTAATCGATAACGAGTACATTTAAAGAAAGTTTTGTGGTGAGTGAAAGGGCACGCTAGCCCAAAGAGGAAAAAGAGTATACTTCAATCGAATTTACATTTATTAAATGAAAGCCTTAAACATTATAGTTTCTTTTTCTACACAGTTGGAAGTGTATTTAAATGTACTGTTTTGTATATTCACATACTTACAGACAACTTTAATATATACATACAGTATGTGTGTACTTGTACTTAAGTATGCTTTAAGTATAATATTTTTCACTTGGGTAACTGCCATCTTGTGTCCTGTGCAGGATCTCTCTCTCCGACTGTCCCGTACGGTCGCCTGGAGCAGTTCACTGAACTGGTCGTCTCTCCCAAGCTCCGCACAGGAAGTGCACACCTCCCCAGCCACCCCTTCACCTCTTCCTCAGCCAATCAGAGCCAATTTAGTTCTGACTCACCCAATCAGAATGGGTCCAGTTCTTCCCCAGCCAACCAGAACCAGTCCCTCCACAGGCAGCCGACCTACGACCTCCCCCCATCCCCCAGCTCCAGTCTGGGGCGCAGTGCTCCAGAGTCAGACCCAGCCGCGGAGCAACCCAGCCTGGCTCCACAGGCCCAGCTGTGGGGGGGCATAGCCGACCTGAGGAGCCTGCTGAGGTACATGCTGACGGGGGCCTACCCCCCCGCGAGGGAGGTCCCCCCCGTACCCGCCATCCCTGCCCTCCTGGGGGACTCTGTCTACAGGGTGTGCAGGTCGCCGCCTGGGCCCACCTGCCAAGCTAGCGTTAGCCACGATGCCGTTCATCTGCTGCCCTGGGGGAGAGACAGGAGGGGGGTGGAGGTGGGAGGACAGCCGGCCGTGACGTACGGCCTCCTGTCCAGGGTGGCCTCCCCCAAGGAGGTGAGGGAGAGCACCAAGCAGGCCATGGAGAAGAGGAGGAGCGGAGGGGGAGGTGGTGGAGGTGGTGTCCAGACCTCGGGCGGAGCAGTGGATGGAGAGAAGGAGAAGGCGGAGAGGGAGCAGGTGAGCGTGGTGAAGGTGGTGTGTCACCATGTGGAGACCCTCAGGAACAAGCAGACCACCTCCAGAGGAGGAGAGCTTCACTGTGGCCTCGCCTGGGTGAGAACACGCTAGAACAGTTCTGGGGTGAGAACATGCTAGAACAGTTCTGGGGTGAGAACACGCTAGAACAGTTCTGGGGTGAGAACCAGTGGGGTGTAAAGAAGACTAGGGTCTCATACAGACAGACATCAGTTTCCACTGTAATACTTCATGTGTTGGTGCCTTAAGTTACACCAATACCACGTGCTGGGTTGTCTAACATATGGACATATTAATGATTATTACAGTCATAGCCCAACATATTAAGTTGACAACAAATTGAGGGATGAGATTAACAGCAAAACACTCTTCAATGCTAGATACTATTGCGATAAACGTTTCCTGTTTCCTGTGGACCATGTGACCGCTGCGTTCCTCAGGTCCCAGAGGCGCTGGCCTGCAGGATGAACATCCAGCTGCACTCCACCCTGAGGATCAGGCCCGTTCAGACCTGCCCTCAGGTGGCCTTCAGCATCAGCCTGCAGCCTCTCAAATCCCTGGTGAGCTCCCCTTGTACCCCACCCCCTCCCCCCCACCACGGTTTATTACCAAGTATGGAAGGAATGTGCTTTGGTGGTTGGTTAGTGCAACAATAGTAGTAGAAATATCAAGAGATATGTTCAAATGCCCCCAGAAATACAGTAAATACAAACATTTGCATTAACACCTTAACTGTACAGTAAAACCTTAAAGGTACAGTAGACATTAAAGGTACAGTATGTCTGATTGTGGGTGTCTCCCCAGCCGGGAGCTGAGGGTGTGGAGGAGGTCCAGATGGCCTTCCTAGGGTGGCTTCACACCCGGAGCCATCAGCCCCTGACCTGCCTCACCGCACGCTCCAGTCTGGTCCTGCTGCATGGAACAGAAGGTAAGAAGAAGAAGAAGAAGAAAATATATATTATTCATCATTCCATTGGTTGAGGGGGATTTGGACCTACGACTTCTGTTTGAAGACTCATGTTATACCTTTGAGCCTAAGTTTGGGGTAGAACACCAAAACGTCCACCGACCCGAACCCTAACCCACCCAGCCATCCTACGACCACAGGCTGAAACAAGCACACCCAGCCTGCTAATTCAGAGGATCCACAACTCAACTATGGACCATCTCTGTTAACGTTTCCATGTGTGCCAAACACCTTGTGCTGTTGTCAGGGAAGCAGGAGTTTGTCCTGGTCGTGGTGAAGCCCGAGGCGGAGAAGGAGCCTCCGGACCAGCTGTTTCTCCTGGCCTCGTCCCTGATGAGGAGAGAAGACATACAGGTACCGACACTGGGCTCTCCTCCATACACACACACACTACACACACGCACACTACACACATCTACACGCATACACTAACACACACACACGTACACTAATACACGAGGCATCTATCTCATCCACATTACATTTCAAATTTGTATTCATTGACAGAGTCTGTCAACATCTGAAGGCTTCTGTCACAACACAAATACTAACCAACACAGGAAGTCCACGTCTCAGACAGGATGTAAACACCATCCATGGTTCCAGAACATTCGTATACCAACAGATCATTCGTGCCTTCTCCTCCACAGGTGATCAGGGAGCCGGTAACCATGCCAACGGTAAAAGCCGTTGCCGAGACGCCCGGTCCAGATCTTCCCTCCCTGGATGTTTTGGGGTAGGCGTCTCTCTCCTGGATTATTATTATTATTTGGAGATATTTTGGGGGCTTTTTTTAACTTTATTTATTGATAGGACAGTTGGAGAGAGACAGGAAAGCAGTGAGACAGTGAGAGGGGGGAAGACAGGCAGGAAATGTCCTGCGCCGGAAGATAACCCATACCAGCTGCCTGCCTTTAGGTTTTAGCTCCAACCACACTTATTTGACCTGATTCAACACTAGTTACCTTGTCAACCAGCTGATTATTAGAATGAGGTGTGCTAGATTAGTGTTGGAGTGAAAACCTACGGGCAGATATCTCTCCAGGAGCAGGCCTGGAGACTCTTGCAGTCTGTCCTGTATTGAAGAACGTTGAGAAGGGACTGTGAGGGTTAGATCGTTCTCTTCGTGACGGTTCCTCTCTCTCTCTCTCTCCCTTCATCTCTCTCTCCCCCTATCTCTCTCTCCCCCTATCTCTCGCTCAGCGGGGTGGAGGAGCAGAGCCGAGCGGCACTGGAGTTCGTCTCGCACAGCCTTCTGGGTAGCCCGTTGTCACGGGAACTGGTCTCCGGGGGGCGTGGCCTCAGGGGTGGAGCTCTGCTCATCACCGGGGCCAAGGTATGGAAACCTCCAACCTGATGATGTCAATCAACCGGTTATGGACAGGGTAGCTAGGCTGTTAGCATGTGTGTGCTGTGTGAGGGCTAGCATCATTGTTAGCGTGTGTGAAGGCTAGCATCAGTGTTAGCGTGTGTGAGGGCTAGCATCGGTGTGAGCATGTGTGAGGGCTAGCATCAGTGTTAGCGTGTGTGTGCTGTGTGAGGGCTAGCATCAGTGTTAGCATGTGTGAGGGCTAGCATCAGTGTTAGCGTGTGTGAGGGCTAGCATCGGTGTTAGCATGTGTGAGGGCTAGCATCAGTGTTAGCGTGTGTGAGGGCTAGCATCAGTGTTAGCGTGTGTGAGGGCTAGCATCAGTGTTAGCGTGTGTCCTCACAGGGAAGTGGGAAGTCCTCTCTGGCCAGGGCTGTCTGCAGGAAAGCTGCTGAGGATCTGGACGCACATGTAGAGGTGGTGGAGTGTAGGAAACTGAAAGGTGGGTCTCTCTCTGTCTCTCTCTCTGTCTCTCTCTCTGTCTTTCTGTCTCTCTATCTTTCTCTCTATCTGTCCCTCTCTCTGACTTTCTCTCTGTCTTCTCTCTATCTGTCTCTCTCTGTCTCTCTCTCTCTTTGTCTCTCTCAATCACTCACTCATGCGCACACACACTCTTAATCACTCTCACAGACACCCTCCCAGCAGAAAGCTATATCAGACCCAGTGTGTTCCTCAGGCAAGCGGGCAGACAGCGTGCGGCAGGTGTTGGAGGAGGTTTTTGAGCAGGCGGTGTGGAGACAGCCAACAGTGGTCCTGCTGGACGACCTGGATCATGTGACGGGGGCGGCGACCTCACCAGAACAGGACCACGGTCCAGAGGCCCTTCTACACCAGCACATTGCCCAGAGTAACCTTCCTCCAACTCTGTCTGTCTGTGTTATATATTAGAGATTGATATAGATTATTGTGTTAAATATGTTAGATATTTGTCATAATTGGTGTGTGTGTGTGTGTGGCAGGTGTAAGGGACCTGGTAGATGACATGGTGGTCAGGTCCAGCCTGGTGTGTGTGATGGTCACCAGTCAGAGTGAACACAGTCTTCACCCTGCTCTCAGAGAGGTGCAGGGGTCAAACCTCCTCCAGGGACACACACACATCCCTGCACCTGACCAGGTCAGTACACACACACACACACACGCCCCCGACTGTGTCAGTACACACAGACATCCCGGCACCTGACCAGGTCAGTACACACACACACCCTGTGTGTTTCCTGTGTGTGTTGCCCCTGCAGGCCCAGAGAGCAGAGATTCTTGGCTGTCTGATCCAGAGGAAGTCTCCCCAGTCAGACACCCTCACCTACGTTCCCCTGGCAGCCATCGCCAAGGAGACGGAGGGTTACCTGGCCCGAGACCTGTCCCTGCTGCTGGAGAGGGCCATCCACGCTAACGCTGTCCACCAGGGGCGCTGTTCCTCACAGGGTAGCACACACACACTCACATGTCTATCCATTCATTCTATTCCAGAAAAGTCAGGTGGCTGAGCGGTTAGGGAATCGGGCTAGTAATCAGAAGGTTGCTGGTTCGATTCCTGGCCGTGACAAATGAAGTTGTGTCCTTGGGCAAGGCACTTCACCCTACTTGCCTCGGGGGAATGTCCCTGTACTTACTGTAAGTCGCTCTGGATAAGAGCGCCTGCTAAATGACTAAATGTAAAACCAGCATTGGTATTCATGCATATTCATTACTTTTCCGACCAATCAGGGATCAGTTTGTCGTGGAGAGACTTCCTAGTGGCTCTGAGGGACTTCACTCCCCCCTCTCTGTGGGGGGCGGGGCTACAGCCACCCAGCGGGGCGGGGCTGGAGAAGGTGGGCGGGCTGCAGGACGTGCGACAGCTCCTGATGGACACCGTTCTCCTGCCTGCCAAGGTAGTGTGTTCATCACCTGCTTGGCTCATCCAGGGATCCTGAGAGACGCTCTAGTAGAGGTCAGGGGTCATCAGAGTGGTTCTAACAGTGTTGGGGTTCTAACAGTGTTGGGGTTCTAACAGTGTTGGGGTTCTAACAGTGTTGGGGTTCTAACAGTGTTGGGGTTCTAACAGTGTTGGGGTTCTCCCTCCTCAGTTCCCCCTCCTGTTCTCCAGGCTGCCGATCCGCCTGCGCTCCGGCGTGCTGCTGTACGGAGCTCCCGGTACCGGCAAGACCCTGCTGGCCGGGGCGCTGGCCAGGGACAGCGGCATGAACTTCATCTGCATCAAGGTGTGTGTGACTGTGTGTGACTGTGTGTGTGTGTGTGTGTGTATGTTACTGTGTTTGTGTGTGACTGTGTGTGTCTGTGTGTGTGTGAGACTGTGGGTGTGTGTGTGTATCTTACTGTGTTTGTGTGTGACTGTGTGTGTACTGTGTGTGTGTGTGTGTGACTCTGACCGTCTGTGTGTGTGTGTGACTCTGACCGTGTCTGTGTGTGTGTGTGACGCAGGGCCCTGAGCTGCTGAGTAAGTACATCGGCGCCAGCGAGCAGGCCGTCCGAGACGTCTTCCAGAGGTGAGCGCCACCGTCCAATAGCCTCGCGCTCCACTGCGTCATGTCACGGTGAGGTGTGGATCTGATTGGTGGTTGTCTCCCCAGGGCCCAGGCTGCCAGACCCTGCCTGCTGTTCTTCGACGAGTTTGATTCGCTGGCGCCCCGGAGGGGTCACGACAGCACGGGGGTGACAGACCGAGTGGTCAACCAGCTGCTCACCCAGCTGGACGGGGTGGAGGGGCTGGAGGGTGAGGAGGGAGGGGGGGGGGAGGGGGGTGAGGAGGGGTGGGTTTGGGGGTGGATGTGTTGAGGGAAAGGGATTCTTATTTTGTTCATGTTTTTTTCTGTGCGTTGCTGTGTGTGTGTGTGTGTGTGTATCCAGGTGTGTATGTTCTGGCGGCCAGCAGTCGTCCAGACCTGATTGACCCAGCTCTGCTCCGGCCTGGCAGACTGGACCAGTCCCTATACTGCCCCCCTCCGGACCAGGTACCCCCTCTCTAGTTCTATAGGCATATGTGAAGCCCTCTGTGACACAGCTTGTGACCCCCTCCCTCCCCTCCCTCCAGACCGCGCGTGTTGAGATCCTGCAGGCTCTCTCCTCCTGCGTGCCTCTGGCGGCTGACGTGGACCTGGAGCTCCTGGCCTCGGCTACTGAGCTGTTCTCTGGAGCCGACCTCAAGGCCCTGCTCTACAATGGCCTGCTGGACGCTCTGCACAGCCCCGCCCACCTGGCAGGCCCCGCCCCCTCCGCGCACGTGGGTCTGCTCACACCAGGGGGCGCTGCTCTGCCTCGCACCTTATACATTCAACAGGGGCTTTTATTTTATTTTATTTATAGCGATGCTTTTATCATCACCTAGGATTTGAGTGGGGTAGTTCTGAGTGTTTTGGTGGTCAGAGTCCAGGAACAGATCTGGAGCCACACTGCAAAGATTCAGACTTGACTAACCATGTTCCTTGACTGACTGCAGTGTGTGTGTGTGTGTGTCTCCAGGAGCTTGGTTCAGGCTCGGACAGCGACGGCAGCCTGTCCTCCATGATCTTCCTGAACCACAGCAGCGGCTCTGATCAGTCTGCCTGGGAGGGGGAGCCGTGCGGGGGCCCGGCCGGCCTGGAGGCCCCCCTGGAGGCCCAGGAGGCCAGGGAGCTGCTCCCGGACACCAGCAGGAACATCTGGAGGCTGTACTTTGGCAGCTCCTTCGAGTCTGAGCTGGGGAACCCATCACCTCCCGGCCTGGTGAGAACACACACACCTGGGGCACCCATCACCTCTTGGCCTGGGGAGAACACACACACACACCTGGGGCACCCATCACCTCCCGGCCTGGTGAGAACACACACACACCTGGGGGAACCCATCACCTCCCGGCCTGGTGAGAACACACACACACACCTGGGGAACCCATCACCTCCCGGCCTGGTGAGAACACACACACACCTGGGGGAACCCATCACCTCCCGGCCTGGTGAGAACACACACAAACACACGTACACACACACGTATGCATACACACACACACACTTATGCAAATACAAACATCCAAACACGCCTTTCCCTTCTCCCCCCCTCTCCTCCTCCCCCCCCCCCCTCCCCCTCCCAGGGTGTGTCTGACCCCAGCTCCATGACCCACGAGCTCCCGGGGGGGCTGGGTGCGGGCGTGGCGGCGGGGCCCCCCCCGGCCTGCATGTCCTCCCTGCAGAGCGGGTACGGGGAGTGCAGCCCAGAGCAGCAGCAGCGCCTCCTGCTGGAGGTCAGCTGCATCAAGAACAACTACAGGACAACCACAGTGAGTCTGAGACACACATACACACACTCACATACACACATACTCCAGGGTGCTCTGGTCCTAACAGGGGTGTGCTCCTGTCTGTGTGTCCAGGAGGAGAGCTCAATCCTGGGTCAGGCTGGCTCCTGCCACCCCCCCCTGGTTCTGGGTCAGGCCAACCTCCTCTCTGCCCTGGCCTCCACCAGACCCTCCCTCAGCAGGGCTGACTGGAAGCGCTACTCTGACCTGTGAGTACCACCGCTGAACCAGACACTGGAGCACACTATCCTGGCCTGGAGTTAGCATGTGTCCATGTTAGCATGTCCACCGTATCATGTACTGGAGTTAGCATGTTAGCATGTTAGCATGTGTACCGTATCATGTACTGGAGTTAGCATGTGTCCATGTTAGCATGTGTACCGTATCATGTACTGGAGTTAGCATGTGTCCATGTTAGCATGTGTACCGTATCATGTACTGGAGTTAGCATGTGTCCATGTTAGCATGTGTACCGTATCATGTACTGGAGTTAGCATGTGTCCATGTTAGCATGTGTACCGTATCATGTACTGGAGTTAGCATGTGTCCATGTTAGCATGTGTACCGTATCATGTACTGGAGTTAGCATGTGTCCATGTTAGCATGTGTACCGTATCATGTACTGGAGTTAGCATGTGTCCATGTTAGCATGTGTACCGTATCATGTACTGGAGTTAGCATGTGTCCATGTTAGCATGTGTACCGTATCATGTACTGGAGTTAGCATGTGTCCATACTAGACACTAGAGTACACCATTGTATCCATAACATTCACTGAAGAGGTTTCCACATCAAAAGCTTGAAGACATCATTAGAAGTAACTTTCTAATGTGAAATATGGAAACAGACCCAACCCAACTGGTCGTTGGCTATTCATACATGTTACATGGATGAAAGTATTGAGATGTAAAAGCTGAATCTCGTTATTAGCAGCTAGTAGGACATTTTTAGAACATTCTTTTTAGTTTTGCCATGAAGTGTCTGCCTTTCACCGCCTTATGTTTGACTTCTACATACTTTGTTTTGACTAGAAAGAGGAATCTTCCTTAAATCTGACGAAGAAAATGTCTTACTTTGTTCTGTTATCTTTGTCCTTCCTCAAAGAACAAACAGAGAGGCTTATTGATGTATTCAAATGACTCTTTCCACTCCGTGATGTCTGATGTGTTTCTGCTTCAGCTACGAGGCCTTCGCTGGAACGGGAGAAGGAACGGCTGCTGGACGCACCGTCATCAAACCTGGACAACGAGTTTCCCTCGCCTGATGTCCTTCACTGTCCACCTAAACTGTTCATTCAAGGGGGTTAGTTTTGCGTCATTGATACTTAATTTATTGCCGTTTAATTAGGACATAACCGAATGTAATATTCGTCCTTAAATTCCTCCATGTGTTCGATCTGATTGTACAGCCTTGTACAAACCTTCACCAGTTGAACCCTGAACTTGTAAAACATTTTAAAATGAGAATATGTTGAATGAATTAACTGTATATTTGAATGTTCATATGTAAATCAAAATAATCATTTTGTACTGACTCAATTATGATTGTGAGAAATGTACAAACTGTACAATTTAATAAAATGATATAGACTGGTTAGGCTATTTGGAAGAAAGGTTAGTTTATGGTTCTTGAATTATCCAGTTTTCTGCATGTCAAAGGACTCAAAAACATCAAACTCTCAATCTTCCTCACGAGGTGAGGAAACAAAATTTGAAAGCTGTTTTCAAAAGTTCTTCTGAATAACCGGCAACACAATCCCCGTTGGGCGGCTTGAACTCCGATTAGCAGAACCACTTTCTCCATCCTCTGGTTCTTTCACCAACTGTTCAGGCTTTCAGCAGTTTTACTGGGCCTTTGGCTGTGAAAACGCCGACTGTACACGACCAAAGGCGCAATACAAAGTATTGAAACTCTCCAAAGACTTGCATGGTGCCTTCGGTTATATTTCTGGGTTGTCTGCCAGATGACTAGTGTGTTGCTGCCAGATGCTCCTCATCGTCCCACGCGGCTCGGCAGCATTATATTTAGATACGCCCGCTTCTTGTCTAACTGCCCCCAGTATCGTGTCAGCCAGATTCTGCCTGTGCTGTATTCTATCACACCACACTGCCAGGGAGCAAGCTTGCACGTTGGCCTTACCGGTGTTGAGCCCCTCCAGGTGCACCCCCGTCTGGAAAAGCACCCCCTCGCGGGAGCACGCACACACGCCACACGAATCAAAAAGTCAAGGATTTCGTCTTGACATTGCAACCAAACGGAGGGGAGACAGCTTTGTCACATTGTAATTTTTTGTGAAGAGAATTAAAAAAGAACGTCTGTTATTTGTGTAAATAACTGATGTTCTTTTCAACACAAAATCCTTAAAACTCGTCATTCAAACGTATAGTAACGAACGCGAACCAATAGATTAGCAATAGAGGGGATGCTTTTCCAGGTGGGGGTGCATCTGGAGGTACGACACCTAAGGGATGGTAGGAGAATAACTGAGAAGACATCCAATTATTTTGACACAGAAACCTTTATTTTACAAAAATAAAAATGTCAAGCAGTCGTGAATACAACATAATAGCAGAAATTCGAGCAGCTCTATTCTTGGTAGCAACTTGTATAGCCATACTTAATGGATCATATCTAGGTTTTAGCCAGAGACTTTAATTAGCAGCAAAACCAATTGAATATATACAATTTAACAACCCCAATTTTTTTTTCATGGGAACCCCTGTGGCCCTTACAGATAGGCATACTTTACGCCATCATTTCAACATAGCGCAAATAATATTTTGTGGAGACGGGTCTCTCATACAGTAAAATAGGTCAAAGTAGGCCAAAACTACGGATTGTAATTGGTAATTGTCCCAGTAACCAGCAGGTGTTCAGATTTAGCCTGTGTTGAATACAGTTAAACAAAAAACTACGAATATACTTTGAATCAGCCTGTGGAGTTACAATACGTAAGGAAACAAAACAACCTTACTTAAAGTGATGTGAAACAAAATAATTAGCCTAAGCTTATTTATTTTCATCTTGCTTGCTTCAATTGCGAGTGAACAGAATATATCCCTAACTCTGAAAGCAAAGGTAAAACAGACACACAATCAACATGTTGTTACATCACCTCTCTACCCATGGAACATCTTCATGTTAGACCAGCTTTGAAGTACAATATGGCGTGTTTTGTGTACCCCAATCAAGAGTAGAATGTAAAAAATATTATAGCATGACAACAACAGTTAATTCGCTTTGTCGCGTGATTAGCAAGTATGATACAATATGATACAAAATTATCATGAACATTGATAGAAAAAAAAATCGGGTGTCAATGTCATCTAAATAAATGACAGAGTGAAAGATTTCAACGTTACTTTTCTATTTGTATTATATTCTTAATTTTTTTTATCTTTTGGAGGTGATCAAATAATTTTTGATGCCAATCTGCAAACGAGTTGCCTTTGTCTGCACAGCTGACTAAATGTTGAAACAGGGCATGAAGAATTAAACATTTCAGGGGTTTTGGAAAAGGTTCCACTCAACATACATAATCGAAAGTACCAGTATATCAAAACCTTGGACATAACAATATAAACAAGAAAATATATCTGTAAAAAGTACATGACACATAAATTCAAACAAATAACGTGAAGACTAAATCTTAAATGAGTAAAAAAAGAAATACTTTGTCTTCATTCAAACTCTTTTGTCGGGGGGTAAATTCAAATAGAGATACATTCTTTATGGATTTTATAGAAAAAAAAAACATATTTAGACATTTAACCCAAAGGGAAGTTTTCAGCATTGTAATCCTCAATCAAGCAATCGACAACATTTAAATATCACAATAGTTTCAGAACTGAATAAGTGTACATTCCACAACTTGACTCAAACCCAATCCAATATCCAATCTGATCAGTTTTGTCAATTCATCTTCGAAATAGATGCAAAAAACATAAAAGAACTCTTACACAAATATGTTTTTTATTTATTTAAATGGTGCAGCAAAATAAGTGACCAATGATTGTGTTTATCCATGTGAATAACAATTAAAAAAAAAATCCTAATATGTGACTAAAAACTAAACCAGCAGGATATAGAAAAGAATTAGCTTAATCTTGTGTTTTCTTCACCTTCATCATGTTACCAACCCAGTAGGAGAATGAATATTAAGACATTGATCATTTGTTCATGATGAGTCTTTGACTTCCAACAATATGCACTTACGACCATTTCCAGAGCAAAAGAGTTCAGTACGGATTTTTTCGTTTGTGTTTACAAAAGTCCTCCATACTTCCTCAGCTCTCTTACACTGACATCAACTTTAATGTTTAACCATGAGTCTCTTACACTGACATCAACTTTAATGTTTAACCATGAGAATAAGTTATTCTCCCACAGTGAAGAACTGTAAGTCACTTTAAACTGATAAATATATAATAAGTGAGAAAACCTAAAACTGTCACGATGCAGTTACTGTAAACCATTAGAGTGCAAACTGTCACTAGATATGTCTGAATGACATATCTAAACCAAGATCCTGAGTATATTTGTGTTTGTGTGTGTGTGTGTGTGTGTGAGCGCTAGCAGCACTAACTGTAGATTTGCATAGGCCTACCTGTTTGATGTGTCTATGAGGTGTATTGTGAGAAGAAACTATGTTTGTTTCCTTGCCATTCTTTCATCCAAACATTGGAAGTCTGTCCAAAAGCACTACAGGTTGAAGATAACCAACATAAACAAATGCGATCAATTAATCCTTGACTTTAACATAGTGACTAAGGCAAATAATTATTATTTACACAGAACGTTTGCACATTTGAAAAGCAAACCACTAATGTCATCTGAAGTGACACGTACAAAAAGTGGCAGTTGGAATTCATAGATTTGATCGACCAAATCTAGTTCACCTCCCTCCCCTGTCTCGTTCTAACTACATCTCCTGAACCGACTATAACTCTAAACTGTGACCACAAGATACATTAACAGGTTGTGCTAACGATGCCTGTACTAAAGCAAGTGCCACAGCCAGTATCTAGTCTACTCCACATTATAAAAATACCAACCTGATAATCTATCCATTCTACATTCCTCACATTGTCAAATCTTTCCATTTTGCTTTCCAGAGACTTCGAAGTATCGGGTTTTTGAGTCCCCCACATCTCAAAATAAAATATCCAAAAGAAAATAACCTGTAACTTTAAAATTAAGTTAGGAAATACGGAATTACACACCTCACCATGTGACTGTTGACTCCAACAGCGCCGACGTGACACTTATTCTCTCCTCCAGTCTGTGTAATATTAAGGCAGTGATCAACGTGATAAATACATGCTGGTATCCAAGTTGTTCCATCGGAGAAAAGCGACAAAGCAGCATCTACTTGGAGAGCTTCAATACTGTTCAATGTCGACCAAGTAGGACCGTTAGAATCCCGCTCCAGGCCTGCAGTAAGTCGGGGCTGCCTGAAGGGGGCAGTGATACCCAAACACAAGGGTTCGTCAGGAACAGGAGCTCTTCAGGACTGATTTTGAGAAGCAGGTTTTTGAGGAAATCTCCCTTCACTTGGCACAAAAAGTGTGTGTCAACTTGTATGCCTGTATGACAGTGTATGTGTGTGTATGACAGTTATGTGTGGGGTGTGTGCGTGACAGTGTATGTGTGTTAATGCCTGCATGTGTATATATTTGTGCCCTTAGATGTGTGATGGTTTCACACAGGTATATATAATATAAGTGTGTGTGTGTGTGTCAGATGAGTAAAAGATGTGGCATCCATCCTGCCCACCCAGGGCCCAGCCCGCCGTGCCCCATCGAAGGGGCCTTGTCCTGGGCCGAAGCTGTGCTCTCACAGGACAGCAGCTCGTGGAGAAGCCAGACCTCGACCTTCTAACCCCGGAGGGCTTTTCTTCTAGGCAGTGTTGAAAAAGTACATCATCCTACAAGCAGCATTTCACAGTTCACGGGATGAAAGACAGTTTTGCATCTTTGTCTCTTTTTTGATCCTCCTCTGTAGCCGTCTCTCTCTCCTCTTCCTCCTCTGTCTCCACCTCCTTCTCCCCCCTCCCACCATCTCCATTCCCCCTTTCTTTCTAACCCCATTTATTTATCTCTACCTCCACTACCCCCCCCTCCCCTCTCCCTCCCCCCTCCCCTCTCCCCCCCGGGCGGTCAGGTGGCCCTCTTCCCCAGGGGGGGCTTGTTGAGGAAGGGCTGAGCAGCGTACACACTCTGGCTCTCACTGTCCACTCCCTGGAAGTAGACGTGGCTGAGCGCTGCGAACGCAGAGATCCTCCGGGCCGGGTTGAACGCCAGGAATTGCTGTGAGGAGAGAAAGAGACGGATGTGTGGATTAAAAAGACCTGGTAGGATGATGGTTGGATGGGCAGATGGATGGACTTGTGGATGGATAGATAAATGTGTGGAGGGGTGGATGGATGTGTGGAGGGGTGGATGGATGTGTGGAGGGATGGATGTGTGGAGGGATGGATGGATGTGTGGAGGGATGGATGTGTGGAGGGATGGATGGATGTGTGGAGGGGTGGATGGTTGGAGGGAGAGTGATGCTGACCATGAGCAGGGACTTCCCCTGGTCGTCGATGTCCGGGACCAGGCTTTCTATTGGCTGAGAGGATCGAGAAGAGAAGGCGCTCTGGGGCAGAGCCACCTCCTGGGGCCAGTCCTCCTCAGAGGGGACCCCCACCAGACTGGAGGAGAGGAGGAGGGGGAGGGGGGTTGGGAGGGATGAGGGGAGGAGGGGGAGGAGGAAGAGAGGGGGAGAGAGAGGAGAACATTTTAACATTATTATCAGCACTATGGTTGCAGTCTTACACAAAGTCATCAGTTATGACTATCATTATCAGTAAGTATCAAGGCTGTCTGGCAGGGTAGCTGCATCATGCATCATGTGACTTTACTCACTCAAAGATCTTCCCCAGCTGGTCCACATCTGAGTTTCCTCGAAATAGAGGTCTGGAGGACAGAGAGGAGACAGGCTGAAACTCTCACACAGCAACACAATAACAGCCAATCACATGCTCGGGTGAGTGACGTCGAAATAGAGTCTTTGCTGAATGACATAATACTGGTGTGTGATGTGGACACAGTGTTTTGACAGGCAGGCATGGACAGGGTAGGACTCCTGGAGCTACACTGACGCACCGACCCTTCTCAGTGATCAAACTGATCCATCTTCTGATCCTCGATCTTCTGCTGGACTTCCCTATACGCAATTTTTTTTGAGTTGCTTGGTTGGATAAAGTCGTCTGCTGAATGAATAACATGGAAAACTGGAAAAGGTCTCTGCCTGGGAATCTCCCCCACGCATGCAGTAGAAGAGCGAGGGAGGAGGGATGAAGAGAGAGAGGTGAGAGATGAAGGGAGGAAGTACAGGAGAAAGAGAGAGAGGAGGAAGGAGAGGGAGGTGGAGCGGAGCAGAGACTGTTGGTGGTTCCTCTGGGCGTGGGCTGGGTCTGTGGGCGGGGCATGGGCCAGCTGTGGGCGGGGCATGGGCAGGGTGTAGGCGGGGCATGGGCCAGCTGTAGGGCGGGGCATGGGCCAGCTGTGGGCGGGGCATGGGCAGGGTGTAGGCGGGGCTTGGGCCAGCTGTGGGCGGGGCATGGGCCAGCTGTGGGCGGGGCATGGCAGGGTGTAGGCGGGGCTTGGGCCAGCTGTGGGCGGGGCATGGGACAGCTGTGGGCGGGGCATGGCAGGGTGTAGGCAGGGGGCGCATGCCTCTTCCTCCTGGCACTAACACACTAATTCCAGCAGCTCTGTTCTGAAAACCATGAGCAGCCACGAGGGCTGGAACAGACTCTCCCCGGTGGACATGTCTGCTTTAGCTCTCTGGACAGGGAGAGGGGGAGGGGAGGGGGGAAGAAGAGAGGAGAGGGAAGGAAGGAGGGAGGGAGAAGGGGGTGCAGTACCGTGTGAAAGAACAGTTGGATTATTCTAACAGAGAGAGGGAGAAACAGAGAGACAGACAGATTAAAGAGAGAGAGTTTAAGAACCGTGCTTTCTTTTAAAATAACTCTGATCAGACATGAAGGCCCATCCTGACGTGACAAAGTGTTCAGCAGAACTGTGATCTAGCGTTGCATTCTCTAACCATTAGAGTCTAATGTGTGTCCACGACAAGTTCAAACAAAGCCAACAAAACGAGAAAAAAGTGGAATAATTTCAAATGATCCATGTTTCCAGCCAACAGGCCTGGAAGGAGCCCTCCAAATCACCACCAGATGTCAACATAATACAGGATTTGTGAACCTGTGTGTCGTACACATTCAAGAGATGACTAAGATTCTCTCTCTCAGTCTGTGAGACTAAGTTCTCTCTCAGTCTGTGAGACTAAGTTCTCTCTCAGTCTGTGAGACTAAGTTCTCCCTGCATCGTTGTGGTCCTAGCTTGCTATCTGGGCAGAACTGTACAGAGCTCTCTGTGTGCCTGGTGCTGTGTCTTTAAACTGGAGGGTTTGTACACTGCAAAGTTGCATTGTGCTCCAAACGAACCAGTTCCCTGTGAGGAAAAATATCACCTTCAGCAAAGTTCTTCATGCCAAAACAAGTATGGCTGCCCCTTCTTCCCAGAGGTGCTTTCTAAACCAGAGAAGTTTGCTGGACACGGAAACTACAGTCCAGCAAAGCTGCCACTGGCCGCGCTGAGCCCACACACACACCACACACATCTGAACACACTCACATCTGAACACACACACACGGTAAGAGGTGGGTGAGGGAGTGTGTGCTGGTACACTGAGTCACGCTGCCACCCTTCTGTCCCACATTCCTCTGACACAACCTCTGGAATGTGTGTGCGCACACACACACACACACACAAGTGTGTGCCTGTCTGTGTGTGGGTGAAAAAGAGATTATACATGAGAGAACGAGAGAGACGTCTGTATGCGTTTGTGTGTGTGTGGTTCTAAGTGTGTAGGTTTGCATGTGTGTAGTTTTATGTATATGTGTGTATTAGTATATGTGTGTGTGTAGTTATGTCTTTGAAGGTTTATCAATGAGGCAGCTCACTGTGAAAGCCTCTCCTACAGAACACATCCGACCTTTACAAAGGAGGAATGTCAATAGCTCTCAACCTCTCAAGCTCTCAACTCTCTCCCTCCCTCCCTCCCTCCCTCCCTCCCTCCCTCCCTCCCTCCCTCCCTCCCTCCCTCCCTCCCTCCCTCCCTCTCTCTCTACCTCCCTCTCTCTCCCTCCCTCTCCCTCCCTCCCTCTCTCTCTTTTCTTCCATGGAGATACAGATGTTCTTGATGTGTTCCTGTCTTGACAGCCGGAAGCCGGAGGCAAACAACAGTCCTTGCACTCAGAGAAGCTGGATTTGAATGCTTTCTTCTCCTTCTCTTTCTTCTCCTTCTCTGGCCGTGCTGAGGGACAGGCTGAAGGCTTCTCCTTCTCTGGCCGTGCTGAGGGACAGGCTGAAGGCTTCTCCTTCTCTGGCCGTGCTGAGGGACAGGCTGAAGGCTTCTCCTTCTCTGGCCGTGCTGAGGGACAGGCTGAAGGCTTCTCCTTCTCTGGCCGTGCTGAGGGACAGGCTGAAGGCTTCTCCTTCTCTGGCTGTGCTGAGAGACAGGCTGAAGGCTTCTTCTCTGGCTGTGCTGAGGGACAGGCTGAAGGCTTCTCCTTCTCTGGCCGTGCTGAGGGACAGTCTGAAGGCTTCTCCTTCTCTGGTCGTGCTGAGGGACAGTCTGAAGGCTTCTTCTCTGGCCGTGCTGAGGGACAGTCTGAAGGCTTCTCCTTCTCTGGCCGCAGGCTTCGGGGCCTGGAGACCATCCAGAAACTCTCCAGACTAGCGTCAGCCATGACACCAAGCTGTCACGGGCCAGACTAAACGCTGACAGTCACTTGAGGAACAGTCTGTTACTGTGTGAAAACACTGGTGACCGGACACACCAGCTAGGCAAGTTCACGGTCTGCTGTCTCCTGGCAGGTAATGAAGCCATCAAGTTAGACTGCTTTAAAAGGTTCAAGTCTGGCGTGAGAGAACACTGTGCATTAAGACCTTAAGTGGTTATTGCCTTAAGTTGCAATAAAGAAAGTAATGACATTTTGGATCTGCACCCCTCCCCTCTGCTCTCCTCCTCCCTCCCTCCCTCCCTCCTCCTCTCTCTCCTTTCATCTTTGCAGTTCTTTCTTTCTCTCCTCACTCCCAGGAGACTGACACAACATAAACTCTCTCTTCACTTTCTACCTTTCTCTTTGTGTCTCTCTCCCAGGTGCCCTTTAATCTCTAACAGGTGGCCTTTTAAAAAGCCATCTTAATCACCTGCATGAGAGAGTAGAGAGCGAAGGAGAGAGAAGGAGAAAGAGAGGGAGGGAGAGAGAGAGGGAGGGTGAGAGAGAGGGTGGGTGAAAGAAAGAGGTGCGGGGGAGAGAAAGAGAGAGAGGAAGAGAGAGAGGGAAATCGGAGCGAGGTGAGCGAGGGAGAAAGAGGGAGAGTGGCAGAGAGGGAGAAGGTGAGAGGGAGAGGAAAGCACGAAGAGTAGAGTGGCTCTGTTCAGCAGCACCAAACAGCCTGCCAAGCTTTTTGCCTCCAGTCACAGTTGGAGAAGGTCCAGGGTCTGAACCAACACACACTTTCACAGTTTATTGTGTCAGGATGAGATGTCCCTACCTAGCCTGCCCCACCCCCTGGCAGGATGCTAACTGCTGGCAAGGAAACGGTCACCATAGCAGCACACACACATCTAGGGTTAATGAACTGGTCAAATGTTCGGTCATTCTTAAGTCATGACTGTGTCCAAACTTCAACTGTTCTGAGACTGCAGTTAACTTGGGTTTGTGTGTGTGTGTCTAGTGAACAGTACTTATGAGTTAAGTTACGAGTAGAACACACCCAGGGTTCATATGAGGACACCCACAGTAGATGTTACCTACGCACGCACACACACACACACGCATGATATAGCTGCAAAAAGCAGCTATTTTTTTGGAATGAAAGAGAAATTAAAGGGAGAGAGAGAACGAGAGTGTGAGACCAATCAAAGGATGATGTATTTCTGTCCAGTCCATATTCAACAAGGTACAGTTTTGTTCTGGCCAACAAAAGACTTTCCCCGAGTTTCTCCATTTCCCATACAGCGAGTGCTCCCTGAACGGGAAGACAGTTATTATTAGCACTCTGTGTGTTTAAGTATCCCTCAAGGTCTTGGTGGAACGACAGGATACTGAATCTGACTTCATTCTAGCTCTGCAGCCGGCCGATGACATCATCACTATGGGGTCCCAGCATCCTCTCTGGCACAATAGGGCCAAATCAGCAATCATTGTCATCGGCCTACAGAGGAAAAACATACTCCCTCCCCCCCCCACCACCACGACCACACACACAGAATGCATGTACATGTATTCTATCTTTCTATCAAGCACACACACACATTCACAGTGATCCTACCCTAGATATTTAAAAACATGGGTTCACCCTCTCACCCTCTCACTCTCTCACCCTCTCACTCTCTCACTCTCTCACACACAGCTGCTATCCCCTCTCCCAAGTACACACACATTAAAACACACGCTACACATTTCTATCACCCCCCTCCCCCCCCCCCCCCCGTGGTGTGTCGTTTCCCCCCCCTCCCCGTGGTGTGTCGGCCCCCCCTCCCCGTGGTGTGTCGTCGTCGCCCCCCCTCCGTGGTGTGTCGTCGTCGCCCCCCCCCTCCCCGTGGTGTGTCGTCCCCCCCCCCCCCCCCCCCTCCGTGGTGTCTCCACAGTTGCACAGAGGGCTGTGTGTCTGTTAGGACGGTTGGGGAAGGAAACATGAAGCTGCCCCCCCCCCCCCCCCCCCCCCTGGCTCTGGTCCCAGAAGCCTCAGACGCCTTATCTTACACACCGCCGTATGTTTAGCAACGCTAAGCTAACCTAGCGAGTCTCCAGCCCGTATACAACACAGTTCACACACACACATACATACACAATATATACCATATATCACTTTGGGTGTTCTTGAATCCGCTACCTACAACACACAACTGCAAAACCGCACCCTAATCACAGTAGTGAGCATGGCATCTTTAACGTGTTTTCCAAAGAGAAGGAGAGTTCAGGATATCAGTTATTAGTGTGGCACTGAGTGTGAGCTTGCGTTAAACCACCAACTGACAAACACCCCAATCAAGAAACTGAATCCTGAGTTGGCTGCCATGCCAGCAGCTTGTGTAATCTGAGATTAGCTCTTGAATAGTTTGATAACCCAACCGACAACAAAATGGCTGCTCTTCGGTTGATAAAAGACAGCCAGGTGTCTTAAGTGGAAACACAATTTGAATGAAATCATTTTTTACGTAACCCTAGTAGGTCTGAAGTAGGTCGAAAATCTGTCAGAATTTGCATGTTTTTTTGTTTGTTTAAAGTAGCAGAATATTAAAAACTAGCGTAGTGCATGATTCTACAGTGAAGACCACCTAAGTCTCTCAAATGTTTGTGTTTGTTGTGTCAGAATGTGGCTCTGTTTGTTTGTGTTTGTGTTTAGTCTGGGTTGGCAAAACCAACTTCTCTAAACTTGGACTGTGAGTTGTCTCACCTTCTGTGTGAACATGGCCGTAACCATAGATATATATAAACACTAGATGTCTCGTCCGCGTTGCCGGACAACGGAGTCGAACGTCCGCATATGGCGGCCATCTTGCTACAGGCAACTCGCTCACCCATAACATTGTGTTGATGCTACATTTACTTTTTAAATGACCATAACTTGCTAAATTTTTAACCGATTTTGAAACGGTTTGGTTTGTTATCAACGTCAGAGATATCGGTATGCCACTGCATACTTATGAATAATTATGTTTTTTTTTTTTAAAACAGAATAGAAGTATGTAAAAGTACATGTAGCATCAACACAATGTTATGGGTGAGCGAGTTGCCTGTAGCAAGATGGCCGCCATGTGCGGACGTTCTAGACTCCGCCGTAAGACATCTAGTGTTTATATATGTTCATGTCTGAGTGTGTCTCTGTGTGTGTGTCTGTGTGTGTGGGAACCCTCATCTTCTCTGTGTGTGTGTGCGTGCGCATGTCTGAGTGCATCTCTGTGTGAGTGTGTGAACCCTCACCTTCTCCTGAACATCTCAGCAAAGATGCACCCTACGCTCCACAGATCGACTGGGGTCGCGTAGCTGGACTGGAGCAGCACCTCTGGAGCTCTGTACCACAACGTCACCACCTGCATACAGACACACACACACAAAGGGAATTCATGTTTCTATGTCTGCTTCTAGGTGTTACATAAGAAATGAAATCATATCTGGCAGGGGAGGTCTGTGTTGGTATGCCCACATCACACACTCTTTCCATAGCACCATAAGGGCCCTGTGTGTGTGTGTGAGAGAGAGAGAGAGAGTGAGTGAGAGAGACAGAAAGTGTGTGTAAACTTGAGTACATCTTTTAATGGCACGTTAATCTGACAGATATAACACTCTACAAAGCCCCAACACAGCCTTAAGAAACAAATACAGAAGATCGTTTTGTGTTCGTGTGGCTTAAGTGCGAGAGGAGGACTTTCCTCAAACCCACCCTCGAAAGACATCCGGGTGGCCATTTTGTGTCGTAACGCTATGCAGTTTCCAAAAGCCTACCCGTTTCCCCACAGAGAGCACGCAAAACGTAGCCTAGCCTATAGCACAGACGGGAGCAGCTACAAAGCCAGACATTGTTAACAGTTACAGTAGGGAAACCCAGTGACCCCTAGCGAGACCGTGGACCGGTTCCAGGTGCTTTCCTGCTTCAGATTTTTCCAACAGCTCTTGGCCAGAAGCCGATGTGATCCCTGCTCACGGCCGCTATGGACGGAGAGCGATGTTTGTAAGCACAAACGCGATGTGCGAGGCTTAATCTGTGTGTTAAGTCCAGAGGAGCGAGTTTCTTAGATTCATAGCAGCCTGGCTGTCAAACTGTTAGTGGGACAAACTCCCACAGTCTTTCATAAGCTGACTCACAACCGGACACGTAAGCATATTCTCACACATTATTTTGATTTGAGAAACAGTTAAATAGGGTAAAGTGGGACAGTTTATGGTCAAATTATTACAACAATTATTAAAACAATCCTATATCATGTTCTCACCTATCAAGCTGTGCAATATTTTACCTCATAAGCATGCTGGGAAAATACAAAACAATGGTAAAAGAATAAAGTCCACAAATCTTTTCATTTTCAGAATGCAATGAGCAAGTAACAGCAATCAGGGTATCCTAATGCTAACTTAATTACTATCACAGCCTTCCTCCATGCTAACGCTAACTGGCTTCAACAGCATTCCTCCATGCTAAAGCTAATTAGCCATCGTCGCGGTTCTCCATGCTAACGTTAACTGACCATCACAGCGTTCCTCCATGCTAAAGCTAATTAGCCATTGTCGCGGTTCTCCATGCTAACGTTAACTGACCATCACAGCGTTCCTCCATGCTAAAGCTGATGCGCTTAAATGGCAACAGGGTTTTAACTAAGAAACCCTTGTCGCGTTTTTTCCTCCTAACCTACAGGTCAGTTGGCATTTTAGAATGTGCGGCAGTATGGGGGTGCAAATGTCACACTTTGTCTGGTTCTTCCTGCTTCAGTGGAAACAGAGAGGAAGTTGAGGCCGATGTGAAGCGGTAATCTCGGGTAACGTGACCAGAGATCAAATGCACATGACTCATTCTATAAATACATGTGTAAAAAAAAAAAAAAAAAGACTTTCAGTCACTCCATTGAAGATTTTGCAGCAGTGAAACTTCTGTGTTCCAGAGTGTTTCTGACTTCAGAGAGAAGTCTGAATGAGTGTTTCGACGGGTCGGGGGTGCAAAAGCCACTGGATTGTTTCATCGTCTTGTCATTGCGTAACTTCTCCCCTTACCCTGCTCCTTCTGACAACACAACCCACCTGATCGTGTCTTAGCAACACCCAGCCTGTCTTAGCAACACCCAGCCTGTCTCTAGTAACACCCAGCCTGTCTTAGCAACACCCAGTGTGTCTTAGCAACACCCAGTGTGTCTTAGCAACACCCAGCGTGTCTTAGCAACACCCAGCGTGTCTTAGCAACCCCCAGCATGTCTTAGCAACCCCCAGCATGTCTTAGCAACACCCAGCGTGTCTTAGCAACCCCCAGCGACCCAGCGTCGCAGCAGAAAACCTCGAGGAGCCGATGTGAGCGCTCATGTCTCCCCGCGTTCGTAAAGTGCTTCCTAATACATCTGCAGCTATGAAGAACGTGGAGTTGGTCCAATGTCATTCACACTCTGTCCTGTGGGTTTGGAGTGTGACGCACGTGAAGCTGCTTCGCCCTCAGAACACACACATGGGTTTCGTCTCAAATATAGCCTGCAGTCTTCTAGGAAGAACCACAGCACAGCACACTGAAGTACAGCTCGGAGCATATCCGCTCCCTTCACCCACACACACAAGCACACACACTCCAACACACACATGCCCCCCCCACAAACAAACACACACACTCCAACACACACATGCCCCCCCCACAAACAAACACACACACTCCAACACACACATGCCCCCCCACACACAAACACACAGTCTTAGATGCAGTTGAAGTGAGGACCTCAGGTGACTGAGATGTGCGTCAGTACCCAGCAGGCAGTCATGACCACGATGCACAGCAGGTACCTGAGGGTTGACAAGACTTCCATCCCTCTCTCTACCCCATCCTCTCTCTCTCTCTTCTCTACCCCCTCCTCTCTCTCTCTTTCTCTACCCCATCCTCTCTCTCTCTCTCTCTCTCTACCCCTCCTCTCTCTCTCTCTCTCTTTCTCTACGGAGGAGAGACGGAGGAGAGAGAGAAAGTAAGAAAGGCACATCCCAGCCCTCCTGCCCTCCCTCAATCTCTCCCTCCGTCCCCCTCCCTCCCTCCGTCCCTCCCTCCCCTCCCTCCGTCCCCCCACCCCCCCCTCCGTCCCCCCCCCCCCCCTCCCCCCCCCCCCCCCCCTCCCCTCCCTGCATCTGGTAGAGGAGGTCAGATAAGAAGACAGGGCTGACTGCATATTAAAGGACAACATTCCTGGGCACTTCCTTTCTGCTGAGAGCATCTCCCTTCCAGGCCTGCTGAGACCCCCCCCCCCCCACCCCACCCCACCCCCCCAGGCCTGGGGAGGAAATGGCTGCAGCCCCTGCAGACCTTCAGTCCTCACTGACCCACAACATCCGCCTGGGCCCCCTCCCTATCTCTCTCTCTCTCCTTCCATATCTTTCTCTCTCTCCTCTCCCTCCCTCTCCCTCTCCTCTCTCCCCTCCCTCCTCGCTCGCTCCCACCCTCTTTCCCTGGCTCAGGCCACCAAAGTAGCACTCTACTGTACAGTACGACAAAAGGGCTGAGTGTGTGTGCGAGAGAGGGGGGCATGCTAGGGTGGTCCCACAAGACCTTGCATGCACAAATGCATGGTAACACACAGGGTCACATGGTTGGTCACACACACAAACAAACCATGTTCAAGCAACCAATTTTGGAAGTCCCCTCTTTTTGGAATTAAAACAATCCAGGAACAATGCAATAGTGTGTGTGTGTGTGTGTGAGAGAGAGGGAGAGGGAGGAGTGTGTGTGTGAGAGAGGGAGAGAGAGTGTGTGTGTGTGTGTCTGGGCTGGTTGGCTTGGGACCAGTGTTTACATTCCCTCTCTCTGAGGAAGCAGAGGATGAAAGACCTCGTTCACACACACACACACACACACCTCCAGCAGGATTCTCCTCAGTGGGGCCTCCACCTTTAAAGGGGCCTGGGGGGGGGGGGGCTACTGTGATGACCTCATCAGCTCCATTACAGCTGAGTCACTGCGTTCAGCGTGACGATGACAAGGACACAAACATTCTTACTGCACACACTGTCCACATAACGCATAGCCTGTATAGAGGAGCGATGGAGTCAGACAAGAGGGCTTCATGTGTGTGTATATGTGTGTGTATATGTGTGTGTGTGTGTGTGTGTGTGTGTGTGTGGGGGGGGGGGTAATGCTTGGGGGGAACCACACGAGACCTCGCATCCAGATCTGCAGAGTAACTTACAATCCTTGCTGCTGGCCTATGTGGAAATGAAGGGAGTAAGCAGTCTGATGCTAGCAGCTGAACACAGCTAACAAAGTGTCCTCAGAGACACAGCCAGCAGCCTCGTTTGCGGGTCAGGCTAACATCTGCACTCTCCTGATCTGAGGGAAGCTGTGTGTATGTCAGGACAGACTCAACGCACCATCTCCCTGCTGCACTGTTGTAACTCCTAAGAGAGAGGGAGAGAGAGAGGGAGGGAGGGGAGAGAGGGATGGGAGGGAGGGAGAGAGAGGAGAGGGAGAGAGGGAGGGAGGGAGAGAGGGAGAGAGGGAAGAGGAGAGAGAGGGAGGGAGGGGAGAGAGGGAGGGAGGGGAGAGAGGAGGGAGGGCGAGAGAGAGAGGGAGGGGAGGAGAGCTAAAGGGCGAGAAAGAGAGACAGAGAGAAAAGAGACAGAGAAAGACAGAGCGTGGGGGCGGGGGGGGGGGGGGGGGACAGAACAGATGGGGGGGCGGGGATTCTTGGGCCCACCAGTGAGCCAGGCTGTAAACACACCAATATTCCAAACCTAGAGACTAACTTCATTTACTCCCCCTCCCTCCCTCCCCCCCACCCCACCCTCCCTCCCTCCCTCCCCCCACCTCCCCTCCCAACGTTCCACCTCCCTCCCCTTCCAAAAGCAGGCAGTTCTCAGGGACCTAACCAGGCCATGCCTCAGGCCAGGCCAGAGTGCAGGCCGGCCCTGCAGGGCAGCATGGCCCTGCAGGGCAGCATGGCTGCTGCACTGTACATGAGGCAAACTGCAGCGTCTGAACTGTATACCGTCAGAGCCCGAGGGAGGAGGAAAACGACAGCCCCACAACTGTTGCCAAAGTATGCACAGCGTGGAGGAGCGGCGCGAGGCCCAGGAGGGAGAAACAAAGACAGCTCAGTCAGTCTCCCTCTCTCTCTCTCCCCTCTCTCTCCCTCTCTCTCTCTCCCCTCCCTCTCTCTCTCCCTCTCCGTCTCTCCCTCTCCGTCTCTCCCTCTGTCTCTCCCTGTCCCTTTCCTTCTCTCTCTCTCTCTCTCCCTCTGTCTCTCCCTCTCTCTTTCCCTCTCCCTCTCTCCCTCTCTGTCTCTCTCTCTCGCTTCCACATCCCAACATCATTAGTCGGAAAATTCCTGATATATGCTGTCATTTTTTTTTCTTCTTCTCTTAACCCCCCCCCTCCCACCCATACTCCATACTACCACCCCCTGCACCCCTCTCTCTTTGCTGGTACAGGCAAGGCTTTAATATCCAGATGCCATTACCCCACCCCCCCTCCCCAAACCCCAATCAGTCCCCCTTTCCCCATCTGGACTGTTGCCAAGACCTCGTCAACAATGAACATAGACAGAGCTGAAACTGCAGGACAGACCTGGGGCTGGCTGGCTGGCTAGATTGCTGGATGATTGATTGACTGACTGGCTGGTTGACTGGTTAACTAACTGGTTGACACAGGAAATACCAAATCATAATGTCCCTTTACATTGTGTTGTACTGCTTGTTTGTATGATTGTCTTCTCATGTACAAAGTTATATTTGTAAATGTGCATGTGTGTACAGACTATGTGCGCATGTTTTAGACTCACTGTGTATGAGTGTGTAGTGTGTGTGTGTGTGTGTGTCTCCTCCTACAAGAGCTCAGAGGAACTTTTCCGTTTTCCCCAGACAAGTTTGAGGAGATATCTAAACATTCCCAGAATGCACTGCAAGTGCTGTCCTGCATGCAGTCCTTTTTTTCTCATCGCCCCCCCTTCTCTCTCTCTCTCTCTCTCTCCCTCTCCTTCTCTCTCTCTCCCTCCCTCCCTCTCTCTCTCTCTCTCTCTCTCTCTCTCTCCCTCTCTCCCCATGTGTGTCTGACAGGGGAATGGATTCAGCAAAGCTCCGTGTAAATCGAAAAGATCCATACAATGATGCATTTAAAACTGTTACTGTGCAGTTCTTCCATCTAAGCTAGGTCCCGTTGGCAGGGGGGAACCTCCTCTGATCACAACAAGCCTGTCAGGTGGGAGAGAATTCCCCTCCTCTCCCCTCAGTATTAACACAACAAAAGAACAGGATACATAAATGATACTGAACATCGACTAAAATCTGACCACATCAGAGCCCACGGTTATAAAATACACGCATGCCAGAAGTCTGTTTTCGATCTGTTATCTGAGATATCGATGGCTTGTTGTGGCAGAGCGCAGGACTAGGAGTTTCCTGTCGGAGGGTGAGGCTGAAGGGAAAATACATTTTTCAACAACAAAACTACTAACTTTGATACACACTCAGTGTCATCAGCCGATGTGCTTGTGTGTGTGTGTGTGTGTGTGTGTGTGAGAGTGAGTGTGTGTAGTGTGTGTGTGTGAGAGTGTGTCTCGTCGTTAGCAGTTGCCAGTGTTCTCACTCCATTGTCGTAGGACAGGAAGTAGTGGGGACCAATGAGAGGGCCAACACCGCTCCCACGGCAACCACTGATGTTGGAGAGGAGGCCTGCCACCCAACGCTCGCAGGAAGTGAGAGTTTAGAGACAGGAAATGTCATCATCATTACGGGAAGACACAAAAGGCACACACTTGTTGGAAGAGTTCTGGAAAGGCCCTAATCATGTTGTCATGATAACTCATGGTTTGTTTTAATTTGTGTTTCATCTGAGACAAACGTCCGCAGGTTGTGGTTTGATGCTGTCCACCAAAACTGGAAGATATTTATCTCGTTCGGCTCCCTTTGGGGAAAGTCTAAGTTATGAAGATGGGCGGTAACTCAATAATAAACCACTTAAGATAAGGCTGTGCTCAGCTGATCCTCCGTGGGAAAACCACACAGCTCAACCAACAACACTAAATCATATTCTATATATCTATACTGTACACACAGTACTGTGCAAAAGTAAAGCAAAAATGCTTCTAAGAAAAGTCAATGAAAAGATTGAACTAAAAATGTTCTACTTCAATAGTAAAGAAATACTTTGATGCTACAGCACAAATACAGAAGATTAAAATATATATATTTACGTCAATATTCATGTGGGTGCCTAAGATGTTTGCACAGTACAGTACCTCTATACACACACACACACACACAGTCAACACCCACACACACACACACCCGTCAACACACACATGGTCAACACCCACACACTGTAGACACACCTTTTTTACAGGGAACGCTGTCTGTTTCACTGAAATAGAACAATACGACTTGAGTTTCTCTATCTTATTCGATAGAGATTTGATAGGGATCACAATTTCCTCATCATGGTAGAAACTCAGATTATTTGGCACTATATTGGAGCAATAATTGATTAATTTGTTTATATTTCAATTGAAATGTGTGACTACATCGATTCACTAATTAATAACTGAAATTAAGGAGTAAACTACATTGAAAGAGAGCAGCTTCTGCTTTGTAGAACAAGCATCCTAGACTTCTGTAAACATGCACCATGGAGATACCAGCCTGTCTCTGGCTTCCAGCTAGGCCCGACATCCTGTCACTCAAACAGCTTCACAAAGACTGTAGGATCCAGGCTCGGGACATTGTAAAACCCATCAACCTCCCCCCTGCCCCTCCCCCCCCTGCCCCTCCCCCCCCCTGCCCCTCCCCTGCCCCCCCCCTGCCCCTCCCCCTAGGGACTACGGAAGGGTCAGCCTAATCTGGACCTCTGTAGCACCCAGTGGGTGGTCTCCCCGCTCACCCCTTCCCTCCCTTACCCCCCACCCTCACCCCCCCCCCCTCTCTCTCTCTCTCTCTCTCCTCACCCATTCACTCCCCCCCCCCCCAAGCTAGCACGTACAAGAACACACACACACACACCATCTACAGTATGCAGTGCCAGACAATGCACATTGCACACTCATTACTTCTCAATTTGAAAATGAGATCAGAAAGTCAAAAAGAACAGCAGCTAAACCCAACGAGGCAGAGTTCAGCCCCGTTACTCTTAACGAAACCGAGAAAGCTCAAAACAGGGAGACCTGCCTTGACACTGTATGCAAATCCAGCGCAAGTTCTACACGTATTCTAGAAGCCACTGATTCATAGCAGGAGCTGAGGGTCGGGACCCCTCCAGCTCCCCGCTCTGCCTCTGAGTGGTGAGGGTGTAGAATGAGTCAAGCTTGGAGCAGATACAGCTGTCCTATCTACCCGTAACCATGGCGCTGCATGACTAAACCAGTTTCTGTCAGTTTGTCGTTAGAACACTGGTGACAAGCGTTCAAACATCGTGTGACAAGAAAGGGGAAGTCCCTGTTGTGTGC
This sequence comes from Thaleichthys pacificus, assembly GCA_023658055.1. Taxonomy (NCBI): domain Eukaryota; kingdom Metazoa; phylum Chordata; class Actinopteri; order Osmeriformes; family Osmeridae; genus Thaleichthys; species Thaleichthys pacificus. The sequence goes on along the minus strand of CM042861.1, from coordinate 14,253,436 downwards.
CTGGTAAAGTGAGAGTGTGTGTGTGTGTGTGCGTGCGAGAGAAGTGTGAATGGAGTATTTGTGTACATTACCCCGGTACACACTGACTGTTATCAGTAGGGGGGGGATTCCGGAGATCCCAACACACACACACACACACACTCTCTCTAGGTAGAGGTGGTGGAGGTCAATTTAGAATATTAGTCACCGGAGCCCGAGGTGGATTCCACCCAATGTGAATCAGTCTGGTCGACATGCAAATGCACCTGGTCCAGTCAGACTGTCTCCCACAGTGTACATGGAACCCTTTCTGTGGAGCAGAACACACACTGCACCCCCCCCCCCCCCAACACAAGGCCCAGAGAGGCCATTGAGACATCCTCTCTCCTCTCCCTGCCTCCCCCCTCTCTCCCCGTGCCCCCTATCTCAGGTCATCAGAGCTCAGTGTTAGACGGCACCACTTCAAAGCACTGAGGAGGTAAAGGGGAGGAAAAGAGAGAGAGAGAGAGAGAGAGAGAGGAGGGCTGTAGAGCTCCCTACTTGTCCTACATGTCATCCCAGAGGGACTTCATCCACTCCAGGATAACTCAGCCTCTCACTTTACACAGAGCGATCACTTTCTCTGGCCTCGCTTACTCCGGCCTGGCCCAGGCTGGCCTTTAAGTGCCCGCTACACCACATTAGCATCTTTTCATGTCTGTCTCTTGGGATGATGGCCTGTGTGTGCGTGTAAGAGTGAGTGAGTGAATAAGGAAGATCTGGTGTGTGTGTGTGGTGTGTGTGTCTGTAAGAGACAGTGTGTGTGGTGTGTGTGTCTGTGAGAGACAATGTATGTGTGGTTGTGCGTGAGAGAGACAATGTGTATGTGGTGTGTTGCTTTTATGGATCTGCTCAGTGAAACAAGTGTCAGAGAGAGAGCGAGACACAGAGAGAGAGACACACAGAGAGAGACACAGAGAGAGAGAGAGAGAGACACAGAGAGAGAGAGAGAGAGAGAGACACAGAGAGAGAGAGAGAGAGAGAGAGAGACAGAGAGAGAGAGAGAGAGACACACAGAGAGAGACACAGAGAGAGAGAGAGAGAGAGACAGAGAGAGAGAGAGAGAGAAGAGAGAGAGAGAGAGAGAGAGAGAGACAGAGAGAGAGATCAGTTTCAGAGAGAGGCTGGCTTCAGGGCTTCAGGGCCTTTCTCCCAGGTGAACCAGTCTATTGTGTTTCAGAGACTTTAGAAGATAAGGACCCATGAACAGATTCTTTACATTGAAGTGTCCCACACAGATTAATATAGTCACACCGTCTCAATGCTCTCTGTAACAGAAGGATCAGGCTGGTTGGATGAAAGAGCTCAGGTTTTATACTTTCTCTTTTCTTATCCTTCAGCTTGAAGGAACTTGCTTTGTGACGAGCTTAGACGGCATTTCAAATAAAACTGAACCAGAACGGCCCGCAGACACCAGGGGGGAACTGGGCAGGGCATAACTTAGTAGTTAGAGCACTGGACTGCAAAACATGAGATCACAGGTCCAAATCCCCCCCCTGTACTGTACATCACATTAGATAAAATGCTAAGTGAATCCGAGGCACTTACAGTGGGGGTGTACAGGAGTGTGTAGGATTCAGGTGCCTCAAACAAACCTAGCTGCCTCCTCTGGTTGGTGTTCACCATGGGGACAAGCAATGTTTAAATTATGGGATGCTCACCACGGAGGTTAGGGCCATTTGGAAGCTGTAGATGCGGGCGAGGCCGAAGTCAGCCAGCTTGATCTGCCCCCCGCTGGTCACCAGAATGTTCTGGGGCTTCAGGTCTCGGTGAACCACGCGGTGAGAGTGCAGGAAGTCCAAACCCTGAAGCAGCTGGTACATCATATCCTGTGAAGACAGGAAGTTGGTAGACAGACACAGGACGTTCAGTGCGTGCGTTCTGCGATGACACGCTACAGGCCGAACGTTTCTAGAGAAACTTTTTCTATTCTTGTAATTGTTGTGGTGATTATCAGAACTGTTTTATATAAGCAGTCAGATGACAGGATGTGTTTTAATCTTTATAGCAGCTCTCAACTAATCAAAGATACAACATGCCTCTAATTAGTCAGACAGAAAAAGAAAACCACTTTTAAAAGGCCCAAAAACAAAGATAGACAGACAGAGAGACAGACATACAGAGACAGACAGAGAGACAGGCATACAGAGACAGACAGAGAGACAGGCATACAGACAGACAGAGAGACAGGCATACAGAGACAGACAGAGAGACAGGCATACAGAGACAGACAGGGATACAGAGACAGACAGAGAGACAGGCATACAGAGACAGAGAGAGAGACAGGCATACAGAGACAGACAGAGAGACAGGCATACAGAGACAGACAGAGAGACAGGCATACAGAGACAGACAGAGAGACAGGCATACAGACAGATAGACAGAGAGACAGGCATACAGACAGATAGACAGAGAGACAGGCATACAGACAGACAGACAGAGAGACAGGCAGGGAATCCTGGTCTGTTAGCCACCGTGGGGAAAGAGGCCCATGTCCCTTTAAAAGTCCTGAGTGGCAGATGTTTGATAACTGACACGAGTGCAGTAAGGAGAAGCATGAGAGAGAGAGGGAGAGAGAGGGGGAGGGAGAGAAGAGGGGGAGGGAGAGAAGAGAGGGAGGGAGGGAGGGAGGGAGGGAGGGGAGAGGGGGAGGGAGAGAGAGAGAGAGAGAGAGAAGAGGGGGAGAGAGGAGAGAAGAGGGGGAGAGGGAGGAGGGGAGAGGGGGAGGGAGAGAGAGAGAGGGGAGAGAGAGAGAAGAGGGGGAGAGAGAGAGAAGAAGGAGAGAGAGAGAAGAGGGGGAGAGGGAGGAGGGGGAGAGAGAGAAGAGGGGGAGAGAGAGAGAAGAGGGGGAGAGAGAGAGAGAAGAGGGGGAGAGGGAGGAGGGGGAGAGAGAGAGAAGAGGGGGAGAGAGAGAGAAGAAGGAGAGAGAGAGAAAGAGGGGGAGAGAGGGGAGAGAGAGAGGGGGAGAG
>CM042861.1:14182740-14250349 GCA_023658055.1 Thaleichthys pacificus | reverse complement strand
TGGATTATGTACATTCACTCAATATTTCTTGAAGAATTATGAACTGTTCTTTCCATTTTTATGAGTGTCTAGTCCAGGGGATTCTTAGTGTGTGTGTGTGAGTGTGTGTGTGTGTGTGTGTGTGTGTGTGTGTGTGTGTGTGAGTGTGTGTGTGTGTGTGTGAGTGTGTGTTAAACCCACAGGAAGACATCACGTAGAGTTACAAGCACCAAACTAGTGAGAAACATATTTTACCTCCTCCTTCAGTGGAGCATGTTCTTGCCTGTCTTGAGTGTGTTTATGCCTGCAGAGCAGCCCTACAATCTGAGGCCAAGAAAAACAAGAACACAAATCTTTTCTTCACACCCGACCTGATCAGGAGGAGGGAACTCTGTGTGCATTTACATTTAGTCATTTATCAGACGCTCTTATCCAGAGCGACTTACAGTAAGTACAGGGACATTCCCCCGAGGCAAGTAGGGTGAAGTGCCTTGCCCAAGGACACAACGTCATTCGGCCAGGAATCGAACTGGCAAACTTCTGATTAATAGCCCGATTCCTTAATCGCGCAGCCACCTGACCCCCATTTGCCGTAGTGGTTTGTGCCGGGCCCTGACGGCATTCATCAAGCTAATGCAGTGAGTCAGCTCCAAGTCTGCTTAGAAAGGGGGTTTCTGGGAGGCAACTGTGGAAAATAACATCTGAGAACCGATCGATGTATTTGTTCGAGCACTTTAGAGGGAAACACCATATTGTTGCTGATTGTTTGTTTTCAGGCAGTAAATGACTATTACTTTAGAGGATGTTTTATTGATGGTCACGTTCAGACTCCGGATGAAGTAACCCCTAATGGGGTTTCTGGATAAACTCCATATCAGCCAGAGATCAATCATGTTTATGTATGGGAAGGACCTTGAGTGCAGTAGATAGCTCATCGCTTGGAGATGCTTACGCAGGACAGAGAAGCCAAATGAGTTGGTTGAGGCTTAATGGATCTTAAGGGTTAGAAATGTGTTTGGAGGGTTTTAAACTTTCCGGAGGGTTACAGCTCAGCGTCTGCTCATGTCACATGACTCTGAACGTCCAGTCGACCTTACTGGCAGCCATGTCACATGACTCTGAACGTCCAGTCGACCTTACTGGCAGCCATGTCACATGACTCTGAACGTCCAGTCGACCTTACTGGCAGCCATGTCACATGACTCTGAACGTCCAGTCGACCTTACTGGCAGCCATGTCACATGTCCTAGACAGGAAGTGTTCCCGAAGGAGTTCATCTCCTGTAATTCAGGTTGATCTCAAGTTTAGATCAGCCTGAAATCCGTCCAGTAATTCCCACGTTACCGGCCTCTCTCCTCTGGTGTGTTTGGCGTTGCGGTGGGCGGGGGTGTGGTCCGGGGAGGGGGGAGGGGGGGTGGAGGATGGTGAACTCACCATGACAACCCTGATCCCAGCCCCTTCAAAGCAGGGAGCGTCTGGAGGAAGTGGCTGTGATGAGACCAGTAGAAACTTCTCTTTCTTCCTTATCTGTGTGATTTACTATTGATCTAGTCCTGTTGATTTGCCTGTCACAGGGCTACACACCCGCACTCTGTTCTCTCTCGCTCGCTCTCGATCTCTTGCTCGCTCTCTCTCTCTCTCTCTCTCTCTCTCGACACACTACTTTGTGATGCATTGTCAAGCCTCAAAGTATGGTGATAACACTTCTGTGTGGAATTTCAATGGCCTTTGTGGATTATTGTTTGTGATTAATGTGGATGTCTTCTTGGGCTTTCTGCAAGAGAAAGAGAGATAAAGGTGGGTGGGTGGGTTTTGAGAGGGAGGGAGGGGTGTGTTTTATGGAAAAAGGACCAAATCAAAGCTGCCTGGAGATATGTTGGTCAGCATTATGGGTAAACGTTTTCCATAGAACGCTGTGTAGTATTGATGACATTTTACGCTGTAGTTGAATTTATCATCAGATTAATATAGGCTGTGGGAAACCAGTGAACCAGAGGATTGGGGCTGAGGTGTATAATATCAATCAGAGCCAGGTCGATCAGTACATTACTCATCTGCCAATGAATAATAAGTTATTTCAATTTTCCCTTGTAAATGTTGCTCTTGTTCAGTCCCCGTGTGTTTGAATTGCAGATGCCGTCTGAGAACATGATCTCACAGCAGTATGAGCCACACCCTTCTGAACAACAGACACAAACTCCCCTCATCTCCGACGCACGCTGCCAACTCTAGGTTGAGCTCAGCGGTTAGAGACTTCGACAGGAGATCAAGAGGTCGCAGGTTCAAATCCCCCTGTGCTAAACATGTACTAGGTCTGGCCTGTATGTGTACGTCTCTAACAGACTGGAGACAAACTCATTAGCTTCCACTTTCCTCCTCACACACTTCCCTTCCCTGTTTCCAGGACCTGAGGAGGGTGAAGCTTAGTGGTTAGAGCATTTGACGGCAAGTCAAGAGGTCGCTGGTTCAATTTCCTCTCTGTCCCCCTTACTGTACTGTATATATCACATGGATACAAATGTCTCCTGAATGAAAATGTAATATTTTGTATTTCTGGAGCCTGATTGTTTGTCTGGTGTGTTGGTACAGGAGGTGGTTGGGGAGAGCGTGGGGGTTTCGTCCGAGGACAGGAAGGAAAAGGTGCCCAGTCCTCACCTCAGCCAGGTGGTGGACCTCTCCAACTGCAGGACCCTCTACGGCCTGGCTCAGCGCGTCGTGGCCACAGAGTCACTGTAAGTCCTCCCCTCTACCTCCTCCTAATCCCCTCTACCTCCTCCCCTCTACCTCACCCTTCCTCCCCTCTGCCTCACCCTTCCTCCCCTCTGCCTCACCCTTCTATCCCCTCTACCTCCTCCCCTCTGCCTCACCCTTCCTCCCCTCTACCTCACCCTTCCTCCCCTCTACCTCACCCTTCTTCCCCTCTACCTCCCCCTCCTCCCCTCTACCTCACCCTCCTCCCCTCTACCTCCCCCCTCCTCCCCTGTACCTCCCCCCTCCTCCCCTGTACCTCCCCCTCCTCCCCTCTACCTCCCCCTCCTCCCCTCTACCTCCCCCCTCCTCCCCTGTACCTCCCCCCTCCTCCCCTGTCTACCTCACCCCTCCTCCCCTGTCTACCTCACCCCTCCCCTCTATGGAAGGACATTACACGACTCGTTACTCTAAACTGAACTGAGTGTTTGAATGTCTTTCGATTTCTTGGGAGTCAAACTCCTTCTCCTCTTCCCTGCTCCTCCTCGCTGTCTCCCAGTCTGAGCTTCTCCCCCCCCCCCCACACACACACACACACACACACACACACTAAGACACCCTAACAATAGCTGGAGCATGCTTCGCTGGCCAAGTCTGTGTTGGAGAGGTGAGCTGTTGTGGGAAGCAGCTTGTGGTTATCATATTGGAGCCAGGGAAGTGGATGCCACATCGCCGCACTCCCCCTGCCAGATGGCACCCAGCTCTGCCTGCAAAACTCAACACAACAATAAGGAAATAAGTAGGATGTAAGGGAAAACAAGGAAGTGGTAGAAAAAGACGATTAAAAAAACGGCATGGAAGTGTGTGTGTTGCTAAGAAACCTTTTCTCTCTGAGCTGTGTTCTATTAGCGCTCTGTGGAAGACTTGGTACGTCTAACCTGGTGAGTCACACCCGAACATGCTCAGAATACGCCACCTTTAATACCGCCCGCCGGCCCCTTCTAGAGAGCTCACCAGTGTAAAACTCCATTTAGCTGGTCGCTAATGGAATAATCGATGAGCCAGGAGGGTCCTGAGCGGAGATCAAGATTCTAGCACCCGGACACAGCCAGGGAAAGCTGCCTTATTCGCCGTTGTCTAAAAGACTTTGTTTATATTGGCATAAACAGATAACCGTGTTTATATAAGCTTAAACAGATAACCGTTCTGGGCCTCTTGACTTGCCCCTTTCTCCTCAGGATCAACACCAACCGCCTCGCAGGAAGAAGCTTTTAAGCGTACAGAAAAGCCCAAGCTGTAATCACTTTCATTAGAGGTGTTTAGCGTGCGGGCGCTAGTCTACGTGTAAACATAAGCGTGTTGGCATGTGTGTCTGCTCTTGTGAGTGTCTGTATTAGACTGTAATGCTTCTTGGCGGCTCCCCTGATGCCTCAGTGAGTGTTTAGACTCTGGCACTTGGACGGTGTTTGTATTTGAACCAGCCGGCAGGTGTACGGCACGGTACCTCTCGAACAGGGGTCCTCAACTGGTCTAACCACAGCACCCACATTTGTCCTTGGTTATTAAGTCACGACCCAAAAGTAATTTAATTTCCGAATCATTACAATCTATTTCACAAAACAATTTGCGGTCTAGCATGCGGGAGGCACGATTTTAGCCCTACGCACCTTTCAAAATAAAAGCGCACCATCGAAAGTTTGGTAACTAAACTCTCAGTTACCGGGCCACAGCCTGGTGAACAGAGGTACACTCTCAGTTACCCGGGCCTGGGTTACCGGGCCTGGGTTACCGGGCCTGGGTTACCGGCCTGGGTTACCGGGCCTGGGTTACCGGGCCTGGGTTACCAGGCCTGGATGCTCAGATGGGAGGATCGATTCTGCTTACGTTTTGTCTCCCTGAGTTGCACTCAAAGTGTCTGGTCTGACAATCTTCTAAACATCCTCCAGGACGGTACCACAGCGGTTTGTAGACTTGAGGATGTTTAATATTCAGGAGACCCCAGTGCGGATGCTTATATTGTGTCTCTGAATGAGACGTTTAATCAAGACCAAAGGTTAACTGAAATGGAAATAGCTCAAAGTATCCCTTTCTGATTTGACCTTCTGTCCTGAGTGCAACCTAGTTTGATTTGACCTTTCTGCCACTTTCTCCCTCCCTCTCACCCTGTCACCCTCTCTCTCTCTCTCTCCCTCCTCCTCTCCCTCTCACCCTGTCACCCTCTCTCTCTCTCTCTCCCTCCTCCTCTCCCTCTCACCCTGTCACCCTCTCTCTCTCCCTCCTCCTCTCCCTCTCACCCTGTCACCCTCCCTCTCTCTCTCTCCCTCCTCCTCACCCTGTCACCCTCCCTCTCTCTCTCTCCCTCCTCCTCTCCCTCTCACCCTGTCACCCTCCCTCTCTCTCCCTCCCTCTCTCCCCCTGTCACCCTCCCTCTCTCTCTCTCCCTCCTCCTCTCCCTCCAGGGTGTTCCTGGCAGAGCAGTTTGACTTCCTGCAGACCCACCTGGACTCCATGATGCCTGCAGCGAAGAAACCTTTCCTGCAGCAGTTCTACTCTCAGGTCGCGACCCTGAACCCCCCACCCACACACACACGCACACACACACACGCACACACACAGGACAGGATCAGCTTCCCACGGCCCAAACAGAGCCGACCCTTCACAGATACTCCCAATGCGATGCTTTCAGATCGTCCATCTCAGCCGGCCATCTGGCAGCCCAGCAGGATGTGGGACGGTTTGAAGCCCTGTTTGACCCTTGTCTGGTCTGTAGACGTCCGTCTGTGTGACACCCTGGTTCCTCTCTCTCTCTGAGTCAGTTGTAACAGGTTGAAATCCTCCAGCCTCTAATGAGGAGTGCTGATAGAGGACATGAGACATCCACAGCAGCCCTTATCTGCCTGTTTGGTCACAGAAATGTCTTTCATGAGACAATCCCCCTCCTAAGGTTTCTGTTTTCCGGCAGAAAGCAGTAAGCGAACACTGGGAAGGCTTTCAAACTGCTATGTTTTCGTAGTTGGAAAGCAACAGCATTTTAACCATTTTTTATTGTAAAAGCTCAATGAGGGGTTTGTTAACCCTGCAAAGTTGCACTTCTATACTGCTGCACGAATACAGAAGACTGGAAAAAATAATAATAATATTCACGTAAAAAAACACGCCTAAGACTTCTGCAGAGCGCTGTATCTGCTAAACGAATAACAGTATAATCATGTAATTCTGTCTCCTGCTCCTGCAGACTGTGTCCACAGCCAGTGAGCTGAGGAAGCCTATATACTGGATCGTAGCAGCCAAGGCCATCGACTATGAGCAGATGCTGCTGTTGATGTCTGGAGTCAAGTGGGACATCAGAGAGATCATGTCCCAGCACAACGTCTACGTGGACGTGCTGCTGAAGGTAATGTGGCGTGATCGCCCCCGTTTACGCCGTGGGCGCTATTCAGGCGTGTGGCGTTTCCCTGCAGGAACATGGGAGTGTTGGCCCTGAGCGCACCTAAGTGGGTTTTACATTTACATTTAGTCATTTAGCAGACACCCTTATCCAGAGCGACTTACAGTAAGTACAGGGACATTCTCCCCGAGGCAAGTAGGGTGAAGTGCCTTGCCCAAGGACACAACATCATTTGGCACAGCCGGGGAATCGAACTAGCGACCTTCAGATTACGAGCCCGACTCCCTCACCGCTGGCTGATGGCTGTTTTAAATGTTGTTTTGTGTACTCTTGAGTTCCGACCGATGTGTTTTCATGTTTTCTCTGGGGACGTTTGAGAGAGGCGTTAAGGTTTGTTTGATCTGCCGTCCAGGCCGCAGGATACTGTGCTTCCTGCGATTCCCTCTGGGATCATGGGAACAGCTCCCAGCTGCTCTCGTTTGCCCGCCTCTGGAGGGAGAACGGGGTTTGACACCATCATAAACCTTCTTCAAGTGGGTGCAGACCTACACCTCAACTGTTCTCACGTGGGATCTTTATCTGAACTCTCACAGCGCCCATCTGGAACTTCTCATCTCTCGCAAAGACTCAGAAGTTTTCCTCCCTTTTCTTAATTGCTCCATGATCTCACACAGGCCCAGAAGTCGTCCGCATCAATTATTTGCCAGACTGAATAATTCATTCACGAAGACGGCTGGAGACAAGTGTCTAAATGCAGATCTGGGAGACACGTTCCCAGGTAGTTAAGGAAGAGGTTATCCCTCTGCTCCCATGACTTGCTGCGGACTTCAAGATTCTCACCAAATGAAATGCCTTATTCATGACAACCACTTCTCCCATCATGCATTGTGCATGGGGGCTGTGGCGTCGCGCGGCAGCATAAGAGGAGAGCGACAGGTCGCTGTCGACAGATGGTTTTCTGGGTAGAATGCTGAGCAGGGTCTTATTTACCACCAGCACTCAACACAATCCTCCCAATCTGCATAAACATGCCCCAGCAACCACGTTCACACCCATACTGGATACGCTACCAGGCATTGGAACACACACTAACACACACACATGCATGCTCACACATACACGCGCACACATTTCCACACGCTCACATCCACAAGCTCTCACCTCGTGTGCTCACACATACATACATGCACACACACCGGTGATCCTGGTTGACGTGTTTCACGTTAATGAACACACCTGTCCCTGACCAAGGTCCGTCCCTGACCCGGGTCCGTCCCTGACCCGGGTCCGTCCCGGGAGAACGCTCTGACTCTGGAACCCCAGCCACTGAGCTGCCAAGTGTTAGCTCAGTTCCTGAAGCCAAATAATCAAACTTTTTAAACCCCATGGATCAGCTGCAGCTTGTGGCGTTCCACAGCGGATCAGAACTCTGCAGATATCCTGCGTGGGCCGAAGAGAGGACGACCGTAAATATCCAGAACTGGATATCAAATGTGTTGGGGAAACATTCAGATGGATTTGACTCCTGAAGTTGATTAGCTTGTTCAGGTATGCACAGCACAGCAGCGTTTCAGTACTGACGAACCAGCATCGAGTCACATCTGCCCTGGAGAATTTGTTATTGATCCAAATAATTACAAATTGGAATTGATGAAGAGGAAGTTGGGCTGTGACGAGAAAGAAGGATGAGTGTTCGAGAGAGTGTGTGTTTGTGTGAGAGTGTGTTTGTGTGAGAGTGTGTTTGTGTGAGAGTGTGTTTGTGTGTGAGTGTGTGTTTGTGTGAGAGTGTGTTTGTGTGAGAGAGTGTTTGTGTGAGAGGGTGTTTGTGTGAGAGGGTGTTTGTGTGAGTGTGTGTTTTGTGTGAGAGTGTGTTTGTGTGAGTGTGAGAGTGTGTTTGTGTGAGTGTGTGTTTGTGTGAGAGTGTGTTTGTGTGAGAGTGTGTTTGTGTGAGTGTGTGTTTGTGTGAGAGAGTGTTTGTGTGAGTGGAGTGTGTTTGTGTGAGGGTTTGTGTGAGTGTGTGTTTGTGTGAGAGAGTGTTGTGTGAGAGTGTGTTTGTGTGAGAGGTGTTTGTGTGAGAGTGTGTTGTGTGAGAGAGTGTTTGTGTGAGAGTGTGTTTGTGAGAGTGTGTTTGTGTGAGAGTGTGTTTGTGTGAGAGGTGTTTGTGTGAGAGTGTGTTTGTGTGAGAGGTGTTTGTGAGAGTGTGTTTGGTGAGAGGTGTTTGTGTGAGAGAGTGTTTGTGTGAGAGTGTGTTTGTGTGAGAGGGTTTGTGTGAGAGGTGTTTGTGTGAGAGGTTTGTGAGAGTGTGGTGTGTGTGTGTGAGAGTGGTGTGTGTGGAGGTGTTGTGTGAGAGTGTGTTTGTGTGAGAGTGTGTTTGTGTGAGAGTGTGTTTGTGTGAGAGTGTGTTTGTGTGAGAGTGTGTTTGTGTGAGAGTGGTTGTGTGAGTGTGTGGTGAGTGTGTTTGTGTGAGAGTGTGTTGTGTGAGAGTGTGTTTGTGTGAGAGTGTGTTGTGTGTGAGAGGTGTTTGGTGAGAGTGTGTTTGTGTGAGAGTGTGTTTGTGTGAGAGTGTGTTTGTGTGAGAGTGTGTTGTGTGAGAGTGTGAGTGTGTGTTTGTGTGAGTGTGTGTTTGTGTGAGAGTGTGTTTGTGTGAGAGTGTGTTTGTGTGAGAGTGGTGTTTGTGTGAGAGTGTGTTTGGATCAGATTCTCATCTACTCTTCTGCCCAAAACTAATCACAAGTCATTAACATTCTTCCTGCTCATCAGTTAGTGTCTGTGTGGCTCTATAATTGCATACCATTCGATTGTAATTGAAAAAAGCGTAGCTCCTAACACGCACGCCGCCTTGTTTTAACACCTTGGGAGAAACCAATTCAATTTTATTCAATACATCTTCATTTTCCCCGGAGGGCAATTCTGGTGCGGCACAATCATGAGGGAAATGAGCTGTATATACAACCACCGAAACACTATAAACAACAAGGAATAGTAAACATCAAGTTTGCTTAAGTGCAGTGAGTTAAAAAAAAGTACAGATGGTCATAATCCATTTATCCCACATGAGAGGGAGAGGGCGAGAGGATGAGGAAAGACTGTGGAGCGAGTCTGTCTTCTGACAGCTGTCAGCCTTCAGAACAAACTAGCAGGGAGAACTCGCTACATGTGAGTCCTGGCAGTTAGAGAGACTTAAACGTCTGCTGCCTTCCAAAACGACAGCCCTATTTTTACATATAGCCCCCCCCCCCCCCCCCCCCCACCTGAGTCCAGCTGAGTCAACAGCCTGCTGACGGATGTGTCTGGCTCGCCCGGTCAGCAGGGAGTGGCCATCTTGGATGGCTGTGCTCCAGGGACATCTGTGGAGCAGGGTTTGGAAGGAAGACGCTATAGGTCAAAGGTCAACTGGGAGACTGCAGGCGAGGTTGGGGTGGAGGGGGATGCGTATGTATTTGTTGTTGTAGATGTTGTTGTTGTTGTGTGTGTCCAGGAGTTTGAGGAGTTTAACCGGCGTCTTGGCGAGGCGTCCAGACAGGTTCGAATCCCGCTGGCGGTGTCCAACGTGCTGTGGGAGCACTGTATCCGCCTGGCCAACCGCACCCTGGTGGAGGGGTGAGGACCGTCACCCTCTCACTCACTCACACATCACCCTCTCACTCATGTACCTCACTCACTCACACATCACCCTCTCACTCACACATCACCCTCTCACTCACACATCACCCTCTCACTCATGTACCTCACTCACTCACACATCACCCTCTCACTCACACATCACCCTCTCACTCATGTACCTCTCACTCACACATCACCCTCTCACTCACACATCACCCTCTCACTCACACATCACCCTCTCATTCACACATCACCCTCTCACTCATGTCCCACACATCACCCTCTCACTCGTTAAACACACACTCTTAGTGAGCGTCACACACTCCACACACGGTCAGGGCGTTGACATATAAGCAGGTCCTGCTACACAGAACACACCGTATTAAAGGTACATTTCAGAAGAAATACAAAGTATTATAACCTGTTTCTCCTGCAGAGTCGACACAAGTTCAAACTCTTCACTTCTTAAAACTTCTCTTTCGTGCTTTAAAAAGCTGGGGTCAGCCGTTTTGATTGGTTGTCGTGTCTCAGCATTTGTTGCCGTGCGGTTTTACAGTAGCCCGGAGACGAGGTTCCAGACCCCGACTCAGCACAACAAACACACAGCTCTCTGTCACGCTCTCTCTCTGCACTCCATCACCCCGGGAGACGCTAATGTGTACCTGTGGAACGGAGGATTTATATGCAAAGGATTGGGGAGGTGTGGAGGGTTTAGGCACCTCATGCATTTTGATGCCTGTCTATTTGCCAGGGCGCCGTCGTAAATAGAAACAGTTTGGCGTTCTTCTGCCAAGTGTCCATGTTGAGTTATCAGCAGCTCTCTCTCTGAAGTGCAGAGCCGCATTGTCACATCGATCAGGGGGGGGGTGAGGTTCTTCTGCAGTTGTTTCCCCCCCCCCCCCCCCCCCCCCCGGCTTCACAATGCGCTTGTTTTAACATGTGGACCTCGTAAATTAGGAAACCTTCAGAATGCTTAGAAACAAGCTCTCCTGCTAGCAACAGGGGAGATTACCAGATAAGCTGGCGGGAGACTGGAGACAGCTTCCCTCCAGCAGTCCTCCCTCTCTCCCCCTCCCTCCCTCTCTCCCTCTCTCCCCCTCCCTCCCTCTCTCCCTCCCACTCTCTCCAGACAGCTGCTGTGGTGTCTACAGGGGTGAGATGCCAGTATCCCCGTAGCCCGTGCCTCCCTCCCAGTGCTCCATCAGGCCTGTGTGGGTCTCTCTCACACTCAGAGACTCCTCCCAGTGCTCCATCAGGCCTGTGTGGGTCTCTCTCACACTCAGAGACTCCTCCCAGTGCTCCATCAGGCCTGTGTGGGTCTCTCTCACACTCAGAGACTCCTCCCAGTGCTCCATCAGGCCAGTGTGGGTCTCTCTCACACTCAGAGACTCCTCCCAGTGCTCCATCAGGCCTGTGTGGGTCTCTCTCACACTCAGAGACTCCTCCCAGGCTCCATCAGGCCTGTGTGGGTCTCTCTCACACTCAGAGACTCCTCCCAGTGCTCATCAGGCTGTGTGGGTCTCTCTCACACTCAGAGACTCCTCCCAGTGCTCCATCAGGCCAGTGTGGGTCTCTCTCACACTCAGAGACTCCTCCCAGTGCTCCATCAGGCCTGTGTGGGTCTCTCTCACACTCAGAGACTCCTCCCAGTGCTCCATCAGGCCTGTGTGGGTCTCCTCTCACACTCAGAGACTCCTCCCAGTTGCTCCATCAGGCCTGTGTGGGTCTCTCTCACACTCAGAGACTCCTCCCAGTGCTCCATCAGGCCTGTGTGGGTCTCTCTCACACTCAGAGACTCCTCCCAGTGCTCCATCAGGCCAGTGTGGGTCTCTCTCACACTCAGAGACTCCTCCCAGTGCTCCATCAGGCCTGTGTGGGTCTCTCTCACACTCAGAGACTCCTCCCAGTGCTCCATCAGGCCTGTGTGGGTCTCTCTCACACTCAGAGACTCCTCCCAGTGCTCCATCAGGCCTGTGTGGGTCTCTCTCACACTCAGAGACTCCTCCCAGTGCTCCATCAGGCCAGTGTGGGTCTCTCTCACACTCAGAGACTCCTCCCAGTGCTCCATCAGGCCTGTGTGGGTCTCTCTCACACTCAGAGACTCCTCCCAGTGCTCCATCAGGCCTGTGTGGGTCTCTCTCACACTCAGAGACTCCTCCCAGTGCTCCATCAGGCCTGTGTGGGTCTCTCTCACACTCAGAGACTCCTCCCAGTGCTCCATCAGGCCTGTGTGGGTCTCTCTCACACTTCAGAGACTCCTCCAGTGCTCCATCAGGCCTGTGTGGGTCTCTCTCACACTCAGAGACTCCTCCCAGTGCTCCATCAGGCCAGTGTGGGTCTCTCTCACACTCAGAGACTCCTCCCAGTGCTCCATCAGGCCAGTGTGGGTCTCTCACACTCAGAGACTCCTCCCGTGCTCCATCAGGCCTGTGTGGGTCTCTCTCACACTCAAGACTCCTACTCCCAGTGCTCCATCAGGCCTGTGTGGGTCTCCTCTAGCACACTCAGGACTTCCTCCCGTGCTCCATCAGGCCATGTGTGGTCTCCTCTACACTCAGAGACTCCTCCCAGTGCTCCATCAGGCCTGTGTGGGTCTCTCTCACACTCAGAGACTCCTCCCAGTGCTCCATCAGGCCTGTGTGGGTCTCTCTCACACTCAGAGACCTCCTCCCAGTGCTCCATCAGGCCTGTGTGGGTCTCTCTCACACTCAGAGACTCCTCCCAGTGCTCCATCAGGCCTGTGTGGGTCTCTCTCACACTCAGAGACTCCTCCCAGTGCTCCATCAGGCTTGTGTGGGTCTCTCTCACACTCAGAGACTCAGGGAGCAGGATGACATAAGAGCCCCTCCCCCTCTCGGCTCTCCAACCACTTGACACCTCCCCAAAATAGTTCCCATAATGCTCTTCATCACTACCCACTTGCTGGTCCCGTCTGGTCACCCAGTTAAAGAGCCTGGCAACAGGAGGATGCAGTTTTTCCTTTTTCACAAATCAGCACTTGTACCACAGCTACAGTGTGTGTATGTGTGCGGGGAGAGCAGGTGTGAAGTTGGCCTGCAACAGCAGCAGGGATGTGAGGTATTTCTCAGGCTGGAGACTCCATTATGGGGCAGCTATCCCACCAAGCCGTCGGCCATCTTGGGGCGTCTCCTCCCCTTCCCCTCCTCTCCTCCCCCTCCTCTCCTCCCCTCCTCTCCTCCCCCTCCTCTCCTCCCCCTCCTCTCCTCCCCCTCCTCTCCTCCCCCTCCTCTCCTCCCCCTCCTCTCCTCCCCCTCCCCTCCTCTCCTCCCCCTCCTCTCCTCCCCCTCCTCTCCTCCCCCTCTGCTAGTGAGCCAGTGAAAGACCTGTCCTGTAATCCCTGTAACAGCAGAGCTGCGGGTCACCTTCAGGGCCTCTGAGAGATGGAGGGATGGATGCAGTGAGAGTGACAGAGGGAGGGAGAGGGTGTTAGGGAGATGAGAGAAGGGAGGGAGAGGGTGTTAGGGAGATGAGAGAAGGGAGGGAGAGGGTGTTAGGGAGATGAGAAAAGGAAGTGTTAAACAAGAGAAAGAGAGTCAGAGAGAGAGAGAGAGATGGGTGTTTCAATATCTCCTCCTCAGAAATCCATTACCCGTCTGTCAGGTAGAGAGCAAACAGGGTGTCAGCCACCACGGATGTTAATGTGGACACAGCTCTCCTTCCCTCCACACACACACCGTACACACACACACACTGTACACACACCGTACACACACACACACACTGTACACACACCGTACACACACACACTTAAGCACGTATGGAACCAATCACACATGACATGGCAAACAGACTTGCTATAGTGAAATACTTACAATCTCCTCTCTTCTCCTCCTCCTCTCCCCTCCTCTCCTCCACTCCCTTCTCCTCTCCTCCTCTACCCTCTCCTCCTCTCCCCTCCTCTCCTCCTGTCCCCTCTCCTCCTCTCCCTCCTCCGCTCCTCTCCCCTCCTCCGCTCCTCTCCCCTCTCTTCTCCCCTCCTTCTCTCCCCTCCTTCTCTCCCCTCCTCTGCTCCTCTCCTCCTCTACCCTCTCCTCCTCTACCCTCCTCTCCCCTCCTCTTCTCCCCTCCTTCTCTCCCCTCCTCTGCTCCTCTCCTCCTCTACCCTCTCCTCCTCTCCCCTCCTCTCCCCTCCTCTGCTCCTCTCCTCCTCCTTCTCTCCCCTCCTCTTCTCCCCTCCTCCTCTCCCCTCCTCTCCCCTCCTTCTCTCCCCTCCTCTTCTCCCCTCCTTCTCTCCTCTCCCCTCCCCTCCTCCTCCCCTCCTCCCCTCCTCCTCTCCCCTCCTCCTCTCCTCCTCTCCCCTCCCCTCCTTCTCTCCTCTCCCCTCCTCCTCCCCTCCTCCTCTCCTCCTCCCCTCCTCCTCTCCTCTCCTCCTCTCCCCTCCTTCTCTCCTCTCCCCTCCTCCTCCTCTCCTCTCCTCCTCTCCTCCTCCCCTCCTCCTCTCCTCTCCTCTCCCCTCCTCCTCTCCTCCTCTCCCCTCCTCTCCTCCTCAGCTATGCTAATGTAAAGAAGTGCAGTAATGAGGGGCGAGCCCTGATGCAGCTGGACTTCCAGCAGTTCCTCACCAAGCTGGAGAAGCTGAGCGACCTGCGGCCCGTTCCTGACAAGGAGTTTGTGGAGACCTACATCAAGGCCTACTATCTGACCGAGAACGACATGGAGCAGTTCATCAAGAACCACCGGGTCAGTCACCGAGAGAGGGAGGGAGTGAGTGAGAGAGGGAGGGAGGGAGGGAGGGAGAGAGAGAGAGGGAGGGAGGGAGAGAGAGGGAGGGAGGGAGGGAGGGAGAGGGAGGGAGGGAGGGAGGGAGGGAGGGAGGGAGGAAGAGAGGGAGGAAAAGAGAAGGAAAGGGGGATATGATGACAGAAGGAGATCCCATGCACTAATCTGCCTCTTTCTATGTAAATATCCTTGTAGAGGCTGCAGTAAACACACACACACACACACCACGCTTACCTCACGCCAAGTCAGGCCTAACCTTGTCAGTGTGTGAGAGGGAGAGAGGAGGGGGGTGGGTGTAGGGAGGGAGAGAGAGAGAGAGAGAGAGAGAGAGAGAGAGGAGAGGGAGGGAGGGAGGGAGGGAGAAAGAAAAGCAGGGGGAGGAGAGCAGAAGTGTTTTTGTGTGTGTGTGTCTGCCAGGCTGTCAGTCTGACTTCCTGTGTGTATGTGTGTTCCAGGAGTACTCTATGAAGCAGCTGGCTAACCTGGTGAACGTGTGTCTGGGATCTCATATCAACAAGAAGGCTCGTCAGAAACTGCTGGCTGCCATCGACGACATCGACCGACCACGGAGATAGACGCACACACACACACACAGTCTGTGTCCACTCTCGGGCGCCTCTTTTAAATGACCATAAAACATTCACATAGACTGTGTACATCTGAGTAGTCCAGCCAGGAAGTGGACTGTGTTCATGTTGGACTGTGGTGAATGTCTGTCGAAAGCTTCTTAAACCGTGGCTCCTGTCCTAGTTATTCTGCTGCTGTTGCAACTGGATAGATTCACTCTCCGGTTTCTTACCTGTCGATGTGCTTCAGCATATACTGTCCTGTAACTTTGTTAACACCTTGGGTCACAGTGTTGGTCGTGAACGGTTACCGCGGTGCATCCAACGGAACACGCTAACGTCTGAACCTGGAGCTAACATGCTAACGTCTGAACCTGAAGCTAACATGCTAACGTCTGAACCTGAAGCTAACTTGCTAACGTCTGAACCCGAAGCTAACATGCTAACGTCTGCACCTGAAGCTAACATGCTAACGTCTGAACCTGAAGCTAACTTGCTAACGTCTGAACCTGGAGCTAACACGCTAACCCTGGCAGGGTGATTCCATATGCACAGCAGGCTGGAGAGACCTGCTCCTGTAAGCATGGCTTGCTTCATCCTTCCTGTACAGGTACAATTTCACTGCTTTTTCTGTGTCTGGATCACCAGGAAGCCTTCGTTCTGTGTCCTGATCTGCTATGATAATGCAATGTTTATTTTTCCGGATTATGTTTTTAAGATTTGGAAGCACTTGACGTGTTGAAGGACAGACAGCTTAAGTTGCTCTGATGTTTTAGCTTCCAAGTCTGAGAACGTTTATACGGTGCCCTTCAAACGTCCATTTTGTAAATAACGTCAATCTTTGCTGTTATATTTCAGTTTGTTTGTCGCAGCACTGCTCGGCTGTGAGTTTCTATGTTTTGTTGCGTCCGTGAAACCTAATATAAGGAGGATTGTGAAATGTATTATTGTTTGTAGATGAGGAAAACCTTGTATCAGCTCTGGCTCAATCTGCTTGTGGTTCAGTCACATCACTCAAAGTAGATCACAACCTCTGGGCTTCAGTAGTTCTGACTTCACAGGAGGATTCACCATAAGAGAAAACACAAAACTATGATATTGTTTATTAATGAATTGCTGTGTGAACACATACTCCAAGACTATACTGTAAATTGACAAGTTTAAACCTTGTTTTTATTTATTCCTGCATCTTGTTTCGGATTACTTTTTTCTTTTTATTCTGTGATCATAGAAGTCTGTTTCCTGGCAGTATCGTGTCATTCTTCAACTCTAAAAGAATATTTAAGAAACCAACATTGGCCGGGTTTCCCAGATTCGTTAAGAAGCTCTTAACGCTAAGAGCTTCTTAGGAGCGTTCTAAGAGCGTTCTAGAGCGTTCTTAGAACGCTCCTAAGAAGCTCTTAGCGTTAAGAGCTTCTTACCGAATCTGGGAAACCCGGCCATTAACTGTACATGTTAAGATGACGGTTAAGTGTTCCATCTGTAACTGTCAAAGTTGTGGATGATGATTGCATAATAAACACACTACCATGGAAACCTGACCTTGGTTGACCTGATCTCACGTCTAAGGTCTCTATGGTAACAGCATGAGATCAAAGGAAGAATGCAGTAACCTGGACGACTGAGGTGAAAGTCGCCAGTCATCATTTCATGTGCCTCTTCTCCAGTTTAGTGTGTGTGTGTGTTACTGTAAGCGTATTTGCGAGAGAGTGAAAATCTGTGAGTGTACTCAGTGAGACTGTAGACTAAAGATTAAGATGGGCGTCCCTACTGTGTCAGCAGGTCTGCAGAACTGAAACTCAGTTTATTCACAGGAGATATGAGCTGACTCACCAGCAGTGTTCATCCCTGAGAAACTGCACACACACACACACACACACACACACACACGGATAAACAAGCCAGATCCTCCCCACCTGTGTAGAAAGAAACTGGCCGAACACTGATACAGACGGATGCTTCTTTCCGGGTGGAAGTTACCACGACGATGAGCCTGCTTTCCTCCTCCTGGAAGGGTGGATCCACACACACCAGAAGGCTGGGAGACCTCCTGCTCCATCCAGGCTGTACGGGAGGAGATTGAGTTGTCAGATCTCAGCTCTGCTCCTGTGCACAGTCCTCAGATCTCAGCTCTGCTCCTGTGCACAGTCCTCAGATCTCAGTTCTGCTCCTGTGCACAGTCCTCAGATCTCAGTTCTGATCCTGTGCACAGTCCTCAGATCTCAGTTCTGCTCCTGTGCACAGTCCTCAGATCTCAGTTCTGATCCTGTGCACAGTCCTCAGATCTCAGCTCTGCTCCTGTACACAGTCCTGTGACACGTGTGTGTGTGTGTGTGTGAAGAACATCCTGGACTTGTGTCTGTCTGGTCCCCATCCACTCACACTTCCTGGTGTGACTCCTGTAGTCATGGCGTTCTGCAACATTCCTCGCTGAGTCTCCACAGGTGTCAGAACTATGGGACTCATTCCGTCCCATTGTTCTATCTCTCTCTATCCATCACATTTAGGTCTCCCTCTCTCTCTCCATCACATTTAGCTCACCCTCTCTCTCTCCATCCCATTTAGCTCACCCTCTCTCCCTCTCTCTCTCCTGGAGAACCCAGCTCCACTGTTCCCAGTCCAAACGCGTCCAGCTCCCAGTCCACTAAAGGATACGATGTCCCAATTAACCTTTTCTGACAAAAGGCTGGGCGCTCCTAGATCCTCCTCGTCCGCATGGCTGCCACACATTAACCTTTTGGCAGACGCCCCAGTTTAGAGTCTGTCTCTCTCTCTCTCACACACAAACAGCATTCTGTGTGTTCCTGTGTGGTCAGACACAGCGTGGTTGGTAGCTAGCTGTGGCTCTGTGTTCATGCGTCGTCTCTGTAGCGTGAACAGGAACGCGACAGGTCTGGCCTCGCTGACCTGTGTGTAACTGGGTTACGGAGTGTGCTTCTGACAGCACGACGGTGCCTGGCACCGTCCCCAGTCTGATTTAGACTGTGATATGATGAGGGATGACAACCCGACCTGGCAACCCGAGATGCAAACCTGGCAGCCCGAGATGTGTATATAGGGACAGAGGGGATGCGATAAGAGAACATTTGGCGAGACGTCTAACAAGTCCGTTCAACAGAAGATCATTGTCTTCCTCCTCCTGGGTGACGGCTGGTAGCAGGGAGCCGCTAGGGTTTCTGGGGCCCCTGGCTAATTTGTACTCCGGGCCCCAAAATCATACAGGAAAGTCTGGGGTTCTGCTGGGCCCCCTTGTCTGACCAGAGCCCTTAGAATCATTCTCATCTTCCCCCCGTTACGGAGCCCCTGGTGGGCAAGACCGTCTGGTCTGGAGTTCATCCTCTCCAGTCTCTGGGTGTTGTGGCGTTGGCCTTGATCACTCAGAGCTTGTTTGTCGGTTGACGCACCCGTCCTTGTTTTTACCTTCTACCTTCCGGGAGCCGACAGTCTGCTAAACAAAGCAGACAGCTACGTGGAGACGCTCCAGAGAAGTGGGAGATGAATACCCCGTGGGTGACACACACACACACACACTGTCCTTCACCCAGCAGTACAGCAGGTCAGTCGTGTTAACAGACGACAGCCAGGATGAAGACAGACTGACACTCTGAAGGTGACGTGTCAGTCAGAAGGACAGACGTGAGGTGTTTGGGCTCCCTGAGTGGATCGAGTGTCACAAGGCCTTAATACAGGATCCCGGGTTCGATTCTGGTCAGGCAGGTTTTCCCCTCTCTCTCCCTCTCTGTCTTTCCTGTCACTCTCTCACTGTCTCTGTCAAATACCCTGTCACTTTGTTCTGTTTATTTAACAAAACAAACCCCTCCTTTTCCCCAGTAGTATGAAAGTTTAACAAATGTTACATTTAAAATGTCAACAAATCTATAGTGTAAATCAAGTAGCAGCATTATGAATGTGTGTTATAATTAAGGCTTATTGATCCGTATCTGTCACCAAAAAAGGAAAATAAAGAAAAACATAAAGGAAAATATGGCGGAGATTGATTGTCTCCTGGGTTCAGACCAAAATCTTTACTAGTGTCTACTTGGCAAAGTATTGGAAGCTCTGAAGAAACAATTGCCCGGTTACAAAGTTAATCATCGGTGCTAAACTGCAAATGGAACACTGACTTTAAACTCCATTTAGTTTCACCTTGCCAACAAATACAGATTTCTTTCGAAATACTTCCAATAAAAGCGTGATAACATAGGCCAGTCCAGTGCCCCTAAAATAAAGTCAAATGTGGAAGGGTGACGCTTGTAAAACAGAGGCTTCGCTCTGTAACTCCCAAAGTTAGATTGCAGGATTGTTGACCGTTAGTCATGCTGCAGCTCTTCAGACTGTCTACCTATCTAGCGTTTTATTTCTTTACTTTTTTTCCAGCTTTTATGTGCTATTCCATTTCCAATTGCAGTTTATTATTACCAGACTAACCCCACGTGTTGATGCTTCCAGTAATCAGGTGTTATTATGAGTCGTTATGAAGAAGACGGTTGCTGTTAGATGTTACCTAATTGCCTTATCAGCCAACAGTCGTTATTTCACATTGTCTTTAAGACACCCTCCTCCGATAGGCCTATTTGTGCGCCCCTATTTAGTTTTCAGGACTAGTCGGCTATTCCACCTGCAGTTGAAGTACCACCTTATTGGACTGTTCTGGCCTCCTCCGCTGCAAATGGTTCAGACTGAGCCATCGATTATGTCCATGACAACCAGATATCGATTCCGTGGCCGAGGTTAATATAACCTACGTAAATTACAGATTGTCTCACCACTTGAGATCAAGAGCGGATTGGATATCGGAGACATTTCATATACAAAAGACCCAGAGACAAAGTTATTGAAAAGAGAATCTGCCAGCGACTGTCTCGACGGGGAGCGAGAAGGCAAAGGTGAAAGGTCAAACACCTTCTGAGAGCGCCGCCTTTGTGCTCTATTAAACGTCACTAGTTATTGTCAAGTCCCAAATGTACACCTCGCAACAAAGGCTCTACCCTGCAGGCTACTAGCGTCTCCTGAAGTGACTTTGACCAGAAACTGATACTTTTCGGTTTAGTTTCTTTTATGATTTTGTAGCCTGAGGTAGTCTAGGTGAATAGAATTTATATTCTTCATACCAAGTCCATTCGTTGCCTGGTGTTTGTATTCATCACAGTTCTACAACAGCTGCATCCAGTCCCGTTGTCCTTATCTCGCAGTATCAGGCCTACTCCACAACCCATGTGACCCCAAGATAAACACAACTACAAAACAGACTCGGCACGTGTGCACAAGATTAATAAACTGAATATTCATGCTAACATAAACAAACAAAATCTCCTAAATGAATTATTCCAGATACTTCATTTCATGGTAGTTAAACTTCCAGTGTTGCACATTAAACTTTTTAGGGGGCACTGGGGTGACAAATTGAACAACTTTACATGGTTTTATTTTATGAAAACATAAAGAATTTGGATGAGATCAAATGGTCAGAGCCTTTAAACAATCTACTGTGGCTCACAAGAGGTCATATAATTATCATTCAAAACATGATTATAGATCTGAGTGGAGTTGCAATTACACAAAATGAAATAATTTGAAGACCTTTATGTTTTTTGGCTTCTATGTCCAAATGTTTTTGTTCTGATTTGGAGTTACACCATCTGGTTTTCTATATCCGTTCTAAGTCCGTTTGATTTTTTTTACTAAATAAAACTTCTCCATTATTTGGAAACTGACATAATCAGCCAAGCTTTTATTTTGAAAAGAGCTTACGGGACTCTTCCTTGTGTGACTGATAGAGCTACAGCCGTGACCTTTACTGTACAACACTCCCAACAGGACCTGACATTTAGATTAGGTCTGCATGCCTTCTGATTGATTTTAGGTCTGGGGAAATCGAAGCGAAAACACAGCATCCTTCAGATTGCAAAGATGTCATCTGATGATCGTGCAGCGAGGGTGCGTGTAAGGGATAGACAGAAGCGCACCTGTTCCACACCTGTCCCGGTTATTGTTTTTCAAACCAGAACAGGGCGATCCTTATCTGTGAAAACTGTAGATTGTTTAAAGGCGTAGACCCGAGACCGTGCTGCCGCAGGTGGTGTTTGATGAAAGAGTCTCAGCTGAAGATGGAAGCGTCATGCTTCATGGTGCTCCACAGCCACGGGCTTTGCGGCAGTGTATCGTTACATTTAGTCATTTAGCAGACGCTCTTATCCAGAGCGACTTACAGTAAGTACAGGGACATTCTCCCCGAAGCAAGTAGGGTGAAGTGCCTAGCTAGCTGAATGCTGATCCGTCATTGGCTCTGGAAAACCTGACTTAGAAGATTATCATCTGATCGTGAATCAGCCTGTTTTACCCATCATCCTCCCAGACAGGCTGTTTTACACATTCAAATGAGCCAGATCAGTTTACAAGTCTGAGACTGTTTGTCTCTTCAATGTGTATTCAGGTGGTTTACAGTAATGATGTCAGGGGGTTGTAGGCCAGGAACTCAGAGCTGTTTCCTGTGAAGACAAGAAGTAGAAAGGTGCCCATGATCAGCGTTCGAACCTCTCTGCTCCAGCTGTGTTGTTTACCTGGTTCCCTCACGGTGGACTCGACCTACGTTATTCTGTCATTGGGAACTTGTTCTTCAATTTAATAGTCAGACCATAGATCCATACTGTATTTTCTACTGTGGTACTTTCTAACAGGAACAGAGTGTGACACACACACAAACGCACACACCGTGAGACAGGCCACAGTAGCCTTGATGTATGACAGAGGGGAAAATGTAAGTCGTGTTTACATTTTCTGAAAAAAACGAATCTTCCATTCCCTCAATCCTCTCCTCCTCTTCCTCTCCTCCCATCTTCCCCTGCGGCACAGTCCAGTCATTCATCACCAGGATTATCCTTCACTTCACTTCAGAACTGCATGACTGGGTGAGCTGACACATGCACAGACCACATCACCTGAGATCAATCCAATCGTAAAGAAAGAGAGAGAGAAAAAAAAACGAGATTTCAAATATGTCCTTAAAAGATAAAAATACATCAGCAACATAGGTTGAAGTTTAATTTATCTGTCCGTGATGACAGATGAGTGGGAGTCAGATGGCTGAGCGGTGAGAGTGTCGGGCTAGTAATCTGAAGGTTGCCAGTTCGATTCCCAGCCATGCCAAATGACGTTGTGTCCTTGGGCAAGGCACTTCACCCTACTTGCTTCGGGGGGAATGTCCCTGTACTTACTGTAAGTCGCTCTGGATAAGAGCGTCTGTTAAATGACTAAATGTAATGTAAATGTAAATGTAGATGAGTGTTCGGATTTGCAGAGTTTGCTTCTCCCAGATCCTAGCTTCCCCATCCAGCTTCTGACTGATCCTACGGGGGTTCAGACCCCCTGTCCTGGAGGCCTGCTGGAGGTGGAGTAAACAGCTCTATCTGTGTGGGCTCCATGGCTCTCACCTTCACGTCCCCGGGGGACAGCGCTGTGTCCCTGGGGGACAGCGCTGTGCCCCCGGGGGGACAGCACTGTGTCCCTGGGGGACAGCGCTGTGCCCCCGGGGGGACAGCACTGTGTCCCTGGGGGACAGCACTGTGCCTTGGGAGCATCTGGCAGGCGACTGGATCTGTGAGTCCCTCACCCCCACACACACGCATGCACATACGCACTTGCACGCTCTCACACGCGCACACACACACGCTCACACACAGACACAGTAGCCTCCAACGTTCCAAAGTGCCCCCCTGCTGACAGCTCCCAGCAAGGCTCCTCTAAGCCAGAGGAACGTTTACACACCACCGAGTACCAGACACATACGAGCGCTGACTTGTCCTTCTGGGCCCGGAGCCTCTCGTAAAAGCCTCTCAGTCATGGGGGGTGGGGGGGGGGGGGGGAGAGAGTTGTGGGGGGGGGTTAGAGGACTTGGATTGGAGTGCAGCAGAACCCTGGCTGAAGCCCTGACGGCCGCTAACCGACTGTTTAACAAGCCTCAGAGGCCCTGCAACCCTGAGAAACAAGAACTTCCTCCAAGCCAGGATCCTATTTCATCATGGACTTGCTGTTTCATTGCGTGCTTCACTCAGTGTTGAGTGGAATCCTTTCCTCTGCCTGGTTTAGATTTCCAGCGCAGAGTTTTAGTGTTCGGAGACACAATGGAACAACTAAATGCATGATAACCTTGTCAGTTTGGGTCAGTTTGCAGTTGAAACGTTTCCTTTGATGGAAAGGACGGTTCATTAATTTCAAATTATTTTTCAACGGAAAATACGTTTTTAGATTTTTGTACTATACAGCCTGTCTGCTAATAATTTCAACAAAGCCTCAAAGGTTCCTAATCATCTTTAGATATGATTCTCTGATGGGGAGGGATTTCTGCCAATGTACCGCAGTGATGATCTCAACAGCCAATAAAACACCAGTGGTCGTCTGCCCTGCTCATGAATATGAATCATTATGTAATCAGACTGTAACATGACACAGTGGTGTTACAGTAGAGTGGGATGTAGAAGTAGGACAGTAAGGGTTTTACGTAACTACTAGGATTACATAATCGGTCATTGAGCAGAATTCCAATGAACCTCTCCACCATACTGTGTTTTAAGGGACACTCCAAGAGAAATTTTGCCTTGCAGATTTGATAATGACGTAAATGGCCACGCAAGTGCCATTAGGGAGATTAGAGTGGAGCAGTTCTCACTCCACACTGTCATTCAGCCACATGAAAAGAACTGCTCTTTCTGTGGGAGAGACGCAACCGATTGACACGACTGCTTTGAAGCCTCCTACAGTATTGACCCCGATCATGTTGGCATGATTTTTTCTCTATTATATCCCTTATTAGTGCGTCATCCAGACAGACTTCCTTGAGGTATTTATGTCTGAGTATCTCAGATGCCCGCTGAGCGAGACCCAGGGTCGGCGCATTGACGCGGCCCTATTCCACGAGGCGAAACAGGAACCGTTACCCTAATCTGAAGCTCCTGAAGTGAACTGGCTCTTCGCCACGGAAACGCCTCTGTCACAAAAGCGCGATTATGCATATGAAGCCGACTTGCTAATATGCAGGGAGAGTAGCCTGCGTTTTGCTACATGAGAGGATTAATAAGGAGCCTTAAGAGCATTGCAGAGTCACTTCTGTTTTCATATCAAACAGCTTTCATTTGAAAGAGTATTCATTATTATCTTTGGACAGTATTTAATATGCTTGGAATCAAAGGCTTTACAAGTAGAAACTATTAATGATGATTATTATGCTGAGAGCATTGTCTTATAATCCTAAAGGAGAAGATGTTTTATTGGATAATCTCCTCTGTTTGGGGTTTGCTAACAGATCTCTTCTGAAAGATGCTAATTTCATTGAAGAAGACCCACTGAGTCATCGAGTGCCAATTTTCAATCTAATAAATCCTATTGTTCTGTGGGTTGTGAATAATATGGCGCAGACAAAAGGGTGGCTCAAGGTAGCAGCCAGTTCTCAGTAAAACACTGCAGGGTGGCTCAGCTGTTCCGCAGATGTTCAAACCCTAACCTTAACCTTTTTTCTTCACCCGTTGCTGAAGAGCGATCCCTGGTCACAGTTTTTGATAAGTGTGCGTACCATGTAGGCTGAGGCCTTACCACAGTGGGTTCACACACACACACACACACACACACCGCAGCCAGACAGGTCTGGGCTTGCCTGTGCTCCATGATGGTGTGTTTGGCTGAAGCAGTGCTGTACAGGGGACTAACACCACCAACATCAACGTCCACAAATAAAAGTCTCCAAAAGAAATGGAAAACCTACATTTTGCACCAGCAGATATCTGCTGTATCAGGTTGTGACGATTTTCAGTTTATGCGTCGTGTTATATAATGTTGCTGTTTCGAAAATATTTTAACTAAGTCATCGGGGGAATAAAAGCAATAATATACTGCGTTCTCGAAGAGTTGTGAGACAGACACAGAAAAGCACAATATAGGTTACTGTGGTCTATCTACAGCTCTGGGGAGGAGATTAGTAAACTAGAGAGTGAGTTGGAACATTCCAGCAGGTCGAGAAATAGGGAGTCAGGTGGCTGAGTGGTGAGGGAATCGGGCTAGTAATCCGAAGGTTGCCAGTTCGATTCCCGGTCATGCCAACTGACGTTGTGTCCTTGGGCAAGGCACTTCACCCTACTTGCCTCGGGGGGAATGTCCCTGTACTTACTGTAAGTCGCTCTGGATAAGAGCGTCTGCTAAATGACTAAATGTAAATGTAAATGTAAATAAAGCACCGCTTGGAATCCTTCTGACAGTCAAAAGAGTGTTTTCTGAGGCTTGCTAATTTTCTCCAACGCTGGTGTGAAATGGTAGGCCTAATTGTGTTCTACCTGTTTGATAATACAAAATCCCAGGCATTGATTCAAATTGTTTACAACGACATTCATTGGTCACATCTGGGGGTGAGTTACGCTTCAATCACACCTCTATCAACTTTAAATTGGTTTTTAGAAAATAGAAGTGTTCAATGATGAGATCCCTTTGGGTCCCGGGGGAGAGGAGGAAGTGCAGCTGCGTGGCTGTTGAACCACAGTCTCCTCAGAATGAGCGTCAACCTTTTCACACGACGCTAACCGATCTTTTCGACTTCCTTCTTTCAACATTATCTTTTAATGATTCCGTTTGATGAATACGGGTTTTCCCCTAAGCTTTTGTAAAGTGGCAATTGGAAGAAGATAAGAGACACTTAAGAAACTCGGACTTTCTGTCTTGTTATTTCTCACAAAAGCATAGAGTCCACTGAACATAATAATGACGCATTTATTCTATTGTTTTTTGCAGACGGTTAAATTTAAAGGGATGGGGGGTATTAAACCATGTTATCTACAGGCAAACACTCTGACCACCGTGCCTCAGTGGCTTCCCCTGTCGACTACACAATTAAGAACCAGCGGACCATGTTTCATACGAATACAGAATATGAGGATTTACATAAAATAGTATAAATCATCTTATTAGGAAGATACGAGTCTCTCGGCTGAAGATTGATGGAGAGAGTTGTTATCGGGAGCTAACCGTGAAATCTGTCGCTGCTTCGGGCCCGTGATCACGAGGCTGCAGGGATAATCAGCACCGCCGCACGCTGATGACCAACAGCGTGACAACGCAAATGAAGTCGGACGACTTGAATTGTTTCTTGTCGTTCTCATTATTGAGAACTTCTGGAACCTGAAACTCATGTTTTATCCGCAAGAGAGAGAGACGGGTCTGAAGGCAGTCTTCCGTAAAACGATGTGCGAAACCGGCACGTTCGAGACTTCCGTTTACAATGTAAACTTTTGGCTGGCAGAATCATGTCATTCTGAAGGCTCTTGATAAATAAAGGATGTACAAATAACGCGTTACATAGGGAAATGTTGAGTGAGTGAGATGACAGCCTCGTTTTTTTCCTGAATATGTTGATGACACGAGAACAAAAACAGACGACCAGAAATATTTTATGAATATATTTAGATTGAAATAGCTTTCAAACAAAAAAGCTGGTCAATTGTGCATTTTATTTACTCTTTTTCTTTTTCTTCAAAACAAATGTTTCGTCAGCTTTTATTTGAAGCCACTGAGCGGGGGAGGGAGGAGCTAAACACAAGTGACATAAAGGAAAACAAAACAGTGGTTACAACGCTTCACAGTGTGAACAGTTATTACACAAACTGGGCTGTTGTATTTACACGAGTACACGACAGCTAAACGAACATACTAAATATACAGAATTCATTTTCCTTCAATAGAAGAAATTAAATCATACCAAGGACAGTTGAGGTTGGACAGGTGAACCGGAGATCAAAAAGCTTCACATCGTCCCAATACTAACTCAAGAGGGTGTTTCTTCTTTTGAAGTGACCGTTGCTAGGTCAGATTGGACATAATTGTAGGCCAGGAGAAAGGCTTGGATGCTAATGGGATCCTGGCACAGAATTCAAAACGTTTGAGGGGGGAGATGAATTGCAGTGAAGTGGTTTACGATGGTTGTCAGAGGAGACGCAACGTACCATCCTGACCACCAGGAGCGCCATGTCGAGGTTGGCTCACTGCCTCTACCGAAGTGTAACAGCTGAAATAATATTATTATAATATGGGCGCAAAATGTACCATTATCTTGACATGCAAGACTGAACCGGTTGTATTTTCTCGTAGAGTTGACAGTAATGATATTATGATGAGGCAGAATAAAAAATTGATGTCTTGTATATACAAGGTGTCGTCCTAACTTATATTTATTAGCTATGTTAGAATCTGAGTGGCTATTATACTATTAACTCCCCTGGAATAAAACGATAAGATGTATAGGCCCTATACTTAAACATGGTTAGTGTAGCGATGGGATAACTGCAACATCAAACGGATTTGAATGTAACAAACTACTATGTCTGTACTCCTGAACTACATAAGCAGACACAAACAATCTCTCCTTTCTCTTCACCCCCCCCCCCCCCCCCCACCCCCACACACGCGCGCAAACAGTTTTGTTAAGTTTCAGCGGTTGTCTTAGTACCTAGGCGTGTTGTTAAGGACCCGGGAATAAGTCTCTCTAACCAGGGGTTCACAGGGGAGGCCAGGCCAGCTTGTGGCAGGTTCAAGGCTGCAGGAGAGACCGTTGTGACAGTGTCTGTTTCTGTCTCCAGCTCCTCATAGAAATAAGCGGTGTGGTGTTATGGTGCTAAATCTGATAAGAGTCTAAAAAATGTGAGATAGCATTTGGAGCTTTTAGTTGGTGAGTTAACAGTGTGTTTAAGATCCCAACACGCTGTGTCGATGTTGCTTCTGAAAGCTCATGTGGTCTCAGTTTGTGAAGACCTCTGCAGGCTAATCAGGTTTCACAATCAGGTACACATTTCACCCAAACAATCATTTGATGAAAATACATACAGCATATTTCACCATCCAATTAACTGTCAAAATAATTACAACATTGCCATACCCCTTAATGTGACAAAACAATTTACTTCACATTTAACAGTCTGTACAGAAGATTGGAAATGTCATCAAGAGAAGCAAGTTTTCAAATAGAAAATGAGCGCTTGTTTTCCCACCTGCATGATTAAACTTAAATCTTCAATCAAAACTTGAACATGACAACTGAAGGCTTGATGACTGGAAACAAATTCAAACAAAGCAGAAAGTCATGAATATTAGTTTTTTAAGCCTTGATTCAATTAAAATGTTTTACTTTAAAAGACAAAACAGGGCCTCTGGCAAAGTAATGACAACGCATCAAATGAACATTTTGTCAAAGCTTTCTTCACACATTACCGTAGAAGTTGTATTTATTTTATATAATTGAATAGAATAATCAAATGTTACTTTCATCGATTCAGATTCAAAAATATCTAAATATATAGTGCAAAATAAGTAGCATGATTCTTTCTATGTATAGATGATCAGGAACACCTAACCTCTGTAGAGATGATCAGGAACACCTAACCTCTGTATAGATGATCAGGAACACCTAACCTCTGTAGAGATGATCAGGAACACCTAACCTTTGTATAGATGATCAGGAACATCTAACCTCTGTGACCATGAAATACTGTGAGAGGACATTGGTGGCAACAACACTGTAGGATATGTCGTAGGAAACAGAAACACGTAAAGACTGAACCTCTCCCCGTTTGTATCCGACTGCAGCGACACAAGAGTTCATGAACAGTGGTAAACATCATCTGTATACTCATACATATCATAGTCATAGTTATAGCAGAGAAACATTCTGAAATCTTTGAACGCCCCCATGGTGTCACCATGCAGAGCCCAGCCTCCACCCGTCCAGTAAACAGTGGAACATATGAAATTCAATCTTTAAAAAAATATACAGCTTGGAATATAAGGGGCAGAAAATGAGTAAAAGATTCCCAGTGGAATCACAAAGCCTGGAATCTAAGTAAACAGCTTCTTTATTTAGTTTTCGACACATCTGTGTCTGAGTGACGGCTGGGTGCCGCTCAGGTGCAGGACCTAACCCATCTGCTTAGCAGCACATGATAATGGAACCTTTATCCTTTCAGCTGCCTGGTTTTATTTTTTTTCTAACGCCTCGTGACAGAAGGACGAGGACAAGCAGAGCAGCTACACACACTTGCAGGATACACACACACTTGGGGGACACACACACACAGGTGTGGGGACACACACACAGGTGTGGGACACACACACACACAGGTATGGGGAGTGGCTTTCACCAGACAGACAGCAGGTATTTTTTACAAGAATAAAAACTTCAGTTTGAAAACACATAAGTCCTCTCCAACTTTTAGCGAAACCCTTCCAGCAATACTAGGTAAGCAGATAGAGCTGATGCACTGAAGGTCCTGTGTGTGTGTGCGTGTGTGTGTGCGTGGGTGTGTGTGTGCGCGTGTGTGTGTGTCTGTCACCATAAGCGATCACCTGTGTGCTTGAATCAGTTGAGACTGAAGACGTCTCGTCTCTCGTACCGGTAGCCAACACATCCTTTGGCATAGGTGAGAGTAAAAACACAGCTCTTCATCATCCTGACCATCGTCATCTTCACAGGCCTCCTGGAGGGTGGGCGGGGCCCCAGGTGTATAGCAGCATCATGATTGGTCACGTCCCTAAGGTGGCGTCCGGGTCCCCTGTCCTCTCTAGTGTTCCTCAGCAGCCGTGTGACAAACTCGGACCGCCAGACACCACCTTTCCGTCCCAGAGACCTCCTCCTCCACCTACTCCTACCTGTTAGGGTCTGAACCCAGCAGGTGGTGTTCTGAGGTTCTGGGGACTGATCTTTACCTCAGAGGGTCCCTTCACAAGCCCTCCTCGGCAAACTCCTGACCTCTCCCCCCTGCCCTCTCCCTCCTGCCCCCTGACCTCTCCCTCCTGCCCCCTGACCTCTCCCTCTTGCTCCCTGACCTCTCCCCCCTGCCCACTGACCTCTCCCCCCTGCCCCCTGACCTCTCCCTCCTGCCCACTGACCTCTCCCCCTGCCCCCTGACCTCTCCCTCCTGCCCCTTGACCTCCGACGTCTCAGTCCTGCTCTCTGCTGGCTGTCAGGCGTACGTCTCTCCAGTCTTCAGAGCTACCAGCTCAGAGTCTTCGCTGTGGCGTCCGTTCAGCTGTTCGGTGTTGCAGTCGTGGTGGAACATGAAGGCAGGCACCTCGGTGATGGAGGTGGCGGTGTAGGAGGTGGAGCGCATGGAGCAGTGCTCTCTCCTCCGCTGGCCCCACTGGGCCTTGTACTGCACCCACTGCCTCTTCAGGGCAGCCTGGACCTGACGGAGACACGCACACACACGCAAACACACACACAAGCACACACACAAGCACACACACAAGCACACACACAAGCACACACACAAGCACGCACACATACAGACACACACACACACAAGCACACATACAGACACACACACAAGTACACATACAGACACACACACACACACAAGCACACATACAGACACACACACACAGGGCATTAAAGACATACTTGGACTGACTGGATGCACAAGAGAGTCCTGTTCAATATCAGACAACTGATTAGACTCAGAGTTGAGGACCGTCTGGCGAGCTTGCAGAAGTATTTAAACTAGATAGCTCTGTTCTGAAGCTCCACAAAGGTTTGGAAGAGGAAGCGGGTGCATTATCTTGCGTGATGAAGTGATACCCTCTGAATGAGCGTCTAAAAATGGAAACGAAAGCCGAGTTTGACACAGTTTTTCTTCACAAGAACTGGCTGGGAAGTAGGAACTTTCAATTTCCTCAACAACGCGACCCTAACAACGGTGCCAAAACACAGACACACAAAGACCCCGGCGACCTGAGCAGCTGATTAGCAGAGAGTTTCTGGAACAAGAGTAACACAAAGTGTGCAGTTGGACCGGGAACCTCACGCAATGTCACAAATACAGAATGTTCTCCTCCCCCAAACCCATATTGACTTCTCCCGACAAAAGAAGCTTTGAGCACAGTGGACAGGAGTTAGGGCCCAGTGTCATTCACTGTTATGAACTTGGATCCCTAAAACCCCATGTCTCACAGAGCCAGGCATTATGCAGTTCAGCCAAACAAACATTCTCCCTCCAAATCATCAGCTTGTGTCAATGCTCCTTTTGTCTTCTGGAAAGCGGATCTCTTTTCTCCGGACATGTCCAATTTGTTTACAGGACTAAAATTACGCTGATGAGATCTGGCTGCTCATGCATGATCTAATAATTGACCCACTTTTCAGCTCCCTGCGAGCCCAAAAAAAAGAGAAGTCCTATGTTTAAAACATGAATACACAGAGAACTGTGATAAAGGCTTGTGGTTCATTTGCAATGTTTTTGTTTGCCAGTGCCAGATACCACCTGCTGTGTATTCAAATGCTGTTCTCCTTTTTCACTGGGTCTCTTATCTGGGTTCTCTTATCTTGGAAGTCGCTTTGGATAAAAGCGTCTGCTAAATGCATAAATGTATGTGTTGTTTTTTACTTCTCCTGCAGAGACAGGCCCCCCTCCCTCCTCCCCCGCCCTCCAATCTGGTTGTACACGCTTCAGGCCATCTGTACCTGTCATTAGCACACCCACCCTGACCTGCTCACATGATGAAGAACATCTCGTAACACGGTCAGGAGCTGGCCAAGCTTTGAAGTTTCTGAGCGTGGAAGCACCCTCACATGAACCAGCCTGCGGAGGGGTTTGGCCCCAGCACAATTACGGCAGTTTAAAAAAAAAAATATATAAAAAAAATATATATATTATATATTTGGTTTGCAGCAATCAAGCCCTTCCTCTTTCAGAACAGCAGGAGATCTGGTTGGAGGGAATCAGAGTGTAGATTGAGGTTCTCCTTGTCTGACCCTGGTCTGGGACAGCTGGCTGCAGATCCAGCTAACCAGGTCTAAAGCTACTGTCATCATAACAAGCCCCCCCCCCCTGGTCTCCCTGCCTGCCCCCCCCCCCCCACACACACACACCTGGTCTCCCCCTCCCCCCCTCCCCTGGTCTCACGGTGAGCCTGGTCAAGCCCTCGACGTGAGACCGGGTTGCTGGCCTTTACTAAAGGTCAAGGGCTCTGTGGAGGTTCCTGCATTTGACTACTGAACACAGACACTTCCCTGCAGGAGCTGTTATCAGGGACGTAAAACTGTGAAGAAACATTTAAGTGGAAGTTGAGTGAAGAGGAAAGCAGTCGAAGGAATACACGCTCACCTCCCCGTTGAAGAAGCAGAATATAGTTGCCACCAGTAAACCCTGGAAACAAAAGAGGAACACTTCAGTGCGTGTGACACCTCACATCATGTGACACCTCGACCAACAACAATAACCATTATCACAGACTTTCTAAGAGATACTCCTTAGTGTAAGGCAAAAACAATTGTGTACTATTTAATAATAAATGATATACAATAATATAGTACTGTGCAGAAGTGTTAGGTACCCAAGAATTTGTATATGTATATTGTCTTATTTTTTAATTGTATTCATTTATTTTGCAGGGACAATGCACACCAATCAACAGCAAAACTGTAAGTGAGCCGGAGTTAGCCAGAGAGGCTAATTTCATCCTCTGTCTCCAGTCAGATGTTTGAAGGCAATATATATACATTGTTGTTGTAATTATTTATTTATCGTTTTGTCTTCTGTATTTGTGTGTGGCAGTATAAAAGTGCAATTTATATATAAATGATTATATTATTATTATAAAATATAAATCCTTTTGTTGGACTGTGTGACTGTAAGGCCAGAGGCTCTCTGGTACCTGGTAGTGCATCAGTATGTGCATGATGTAATCATACACTTCCCCCGCCAGCTGGTTCTCAGGCCTCCAGGGGAAGATGACAAACTGGATCCCCAGCAGAGGCACCAGGATCAGGGTGGCCCTCACCGCCTTCATGTACATGTTGGTCTCTGCACGGTGCGTGTCCCGGAGTTTGGTCACCAGCACCCTCACGATGTTCAGCAGGAAGAACAGGTTCACCTGCCACACACACACACACACACACAGAAACACACGCACACACACACACACACAGAAACACACACACACACACACAGAGAAACACAGACACACACACACAGAAACACACACAGAAACACACACACACACACGCACACACACACACACACACACACACACAGAGAAACGCACACACACACACACACAGAAAGCACACACACACAGGAAGTCAAACCAGGCTCCCCCCTCAAGCATGGAAAATGCCCCAAAATATGTATATATGATTAAAGTAGAGAGTAGAGGGCTGTGAAATAGAAGGGCTGGCTCACCAGTAAAGCAGCCATGATGGGCCCATGAACCACATAGAGCAGATGAGTCTCCACACTCATCCAACAGCTGCAGGAGAGAAACACACCACGTCACTGCTGACTGCTGTCCAACACACACACACTCACAGACACACACACACTCACAGACACACACACACTCACAGACACACACACACTCTCACAGACACACACACACACTCACAGACACACACATACACACTCTCTCACACACACAGACACACACACACTCACAGACACACACTCACAGACACACACTCACAGACACACACACATACACACTCTCTCTCACACACAGACACACACACACACACACACACACAAACACTCACAGACACACCCACACACTCACAGACACACACATACACACTCTCTCACACACACACTCACAGACACGCACCCTCACACACACTCTCACACACACTTACAGACACACTCACACACACACCCTCACACGAGAAATCCTGCAGTGTTGTATCTTACTTGTCATCAAAGTACTTCTTCCGTGCTACAGCGTGGATGGAGGCCGGCACCAAGGGAAAACCTAGAACCAGAGAGAACAGACAGAGAGAATTAGGAGAACTAGGTTTCCTCTTCACACCCAGATCAGGTTCTATGTCCTTCTAGTTCTACGTCCTCAGCATGCTGTTAACTCGACTCAGCCCAGCCCAGCAGGTACCAGAGACTCACCCCAGCCCAGCAGGTACCAGAGACTCACCCCAGAACCAGCAGGTACCAGAGACTCACCCCAGAACCAGCAGGTACCAGAGACTCACCCCAGCCCAGCAGGTACCAGAGACTCACCCCAGCCCAGCAGGTACCAGAGACTCACCCCAGAACCAGCAGGTACCAGACACTCACCCCAGCCCAGCAGGTACCAGACTCACCCCAGAACCAGCAGGTACCAGAGACTCACCCCAGCCCAGCAGGTACCAGAGACTCACCCCAGCCCAGCAGGTACCAGAGACTCACCCCAGAACCAGCAGGTACCAGACACTCACCCCAGCCCAGCAGGTACCAGACACTCACCCCAGCCCAGCAGGTACCAGAGACTCACCCCAGCCCAGCAGGTAGTACCAGTGCAGGTGTTGCTCCTCAGCGAACACGGCCACCACGATGAGCGTGTGCAGGTAGATTCCCTCACACAGCATCCACAGGTAGTTACAGCCCAGCATGTACATGTGGAAGAAATGCAGCACCTTGCAGCTCACCTGGAGAACAACACAAGAGACATGATGCTTTCATGCAAGGTGACTCACAGTGCAGGGGGGGATTTGAACCTGCAATCTCTAGATCGGCAAATGCTGTAACCCAGGGGCGGAGGTTTGTTGGTTTGTATCGTTGGGACAGATTTGTTTAATAACCGAGGAAGGGGCTGTTAATTCATTTTCTTATTGGACAGTGAGGGGGACAGATTAGCTGTATTCCTAAAAGTGGGAAAGTGTGTTGTGAAAGCTACACCCCTGCTCTAACCACTAAGCTGTTACCCCATGACATAAGATGAGCAGAGGGTCATGTCTAACACCCTCTCTTCCTGTTGCCAAGGTTCCCTTTGACAAATATTCATTCAAAATTGTATTGAGACAAAACCCTGACGTCATTTAATTAATGGAGAAGGTGAAAACAAAAACAGCGCTTGATCCAAATGCGTCACTGGATGCGATTTAATAAATGTGTGATATTAGCTTGATTTAGAAAACACAATAGTCAGCACTGCATGACTCTCCAGTCCCTGTCTCAATCATTAGCAGGTATTATTCTTGTCTGAGAAAGAGATGCTAATCCACACACACCCCACTGGGAAAACAAACAACCTCAAGCCAGATCTTTTTCTTCTTGTTGACGTTGTCATTTTCAAAAACATAATAATTACACTCTTACGTACTTGAATGTCTTCAAGGGCTCAAACAACAAACGGTACACACAAATGTAGATATTTTATGAAAAACGTAATTGTCCCGTGTCTGACCTGTGCTTTGCTTTCTCCATGTTCAAACTCCGTTATCTTTGTAAAATGTGTGCAGATCTAATGAAAGGATTGTGTTAGCCAATGGGTTTGAACTAATCCCATATCCCTGCTGTATAAATGCTGGACATGAAAAAACACTGGAAAGCCTTGGGCGCGTGTCTATGTCGTTTTTCTGTCAATAAAGTGCTGGCGGGACGCTGCGATGCGTGTCATCAGCTTTTGACCGCTAGCTAGTTTAAAACAATATTCAAATTCAGTATATACACGGCTAACTTAAGCTATTAGCGAATCATTAACGCACGTTTTCAACTCTCAGACTGTTCACCGGCTGGCAAGCTCAAACGGAGCGACAGAGACTACTTCTGCACCTTTCTGAAAAGTTCCGTTGATAAACTACCGGCCGCACCGGAGCGCTCCAAAAATAGACTGGGAGCAGCGCTTTTTCTCTAGGCGGACGCATGGAACAACTGATGAAAGACGCTGGCGTTCAGAAAAAGACACCGTTTGACTCGATGTTGGAATATGGACACCCAGCCTAAAAGCCTCAATCTCACCTATTCCCTCCGCTCTGACTGGATCAAACCCATGACTCTCTGCTCCATGTCTTCTGCAAGACATGTTTGCTCATTCAAACCTTCATTTATTTTACCTCCTTGTTTTTTTCTAATAAAACAAATGCACCCTTCAGTAGATCCATTGAAACTGAGACTGTACTGGAAGTCACCCAACATGGGCCATTCTGGTTCTGCATCTCACGATCCTCCCCTCTCCCAGGCCCAGACACCAGGGACCGCCTCAGACAGGGGCTGGCCCACCAGTGGGTCTAGGTTCTCACTGGGAACAGAAAGAGTTCTTGTTCTACATTAAGCCTATTCTCCCAGCAGACTGAATCACTCCTAAATCATCCTCACAGAAGCGTTTCAACATGTTCTCCAAAAGACACAAGCAAAACTCAACCACCGTGGTTTTTTTTGTGTTTTTTTGTTGTTGTGTCCGAGCCCTGGTCGTAATGACCTTGTTTGCAGCAACTACCAACATGCAACACTTCATGTGTCTTAGTGTCTAGGGCTGCATCAAATACCCTTTTTTGGTCTGCTAAATTGCTGCACTAGTCCACACTTGACCTGTGGGGACCTCGTTCTAATAATACATTTACATTTAGTCATTTAGCAGACGCTCTTATCCAGAGCGACTTACAGTAAGTACAGGGACATTCCCCCCGAGGCAAGTAGGGTGAAGTGCCTTGCCCAAGGACACAACGTCAGTTGGCATGACCGGGAATCGAACTGGCAACCTTTGGATTACCAGCCCGACTCCCTCACCGCTCAGCCACCTGACTCCATAATACTGTAACTGTTAGTTGCTCCTGGCATTCTTTAATTCCTGCTCTCCTCTCTCTGTCCCCCCTCCCCCCACACACACACACACATCCCTGTGGTGTGGGGGGTTTGAGCTGTCAGCATCTGCCTGGTCGTCGGTCTGCCAACCCTGGACCTGGTCGCCAGTGGACATCGATTTGTGATAGCCTGCCAAAGCTGGATCTAGTCGCCAAGTGGACATCGGTCTCCCTGACGGACAACAGCGAGTTCCCGGTCCCTTTCCTTATCCCCCTGCCTGTGATGCTGCACCGACCACAGTCCCCAGCCCTGTGGCTACCTCTGCTTATACTGACATTTACCAACTCTGACCCAACTTGAACACTGGATTTTGGTGTTTCAACACCCATTGCCACTTCCATTCTCTATGACTATGTTAAGCCTGTGTTCTGCTCCTCTCTTTCACCAACCATCTCTGGAGGAGGGGATCCCTCACTGAATTGCTCCTCTCAAGGTTTCTTAAATTTTTCTCCACTAGTGAGTTTTTCTGGGAGTTTTTCCTTGTCTTCCTTGAGGGTTTAGGTTGGTTGAGGGGCAGTTCTATGGGCGTATGCGAAGCCCTCTGTGACATTGCTTGTAAAAAGGGCTATACAAATAAATTTTGATTTTGATTTGATGTGTCAAAGACCACACAGAAACCAAAACAGTCTGCCTTTCTACTACACCGTCCTCCCAAACCAACGTCAGACAGATTGGGGTGAATTCAATTCCACTGGGACACCGCGCTGGAACCCAGTCTTCATAGCGGTTGTGCGAGCCGTCAGTCACGCCAGAGTTTTTGGACACGTTGAGTCAGGAGATCTGAGTAAACACCCTGCTCGGGCGCGAGCCAGATGGATTATTGCTCGGGCCTGTTCCCCACGCGGGAACGTGAAGGTACGGAGACAGGAGCACAGAGCTGGATATCAAACCCAGACATCCAGAGCCTGTGTCTGGCAGAGAAAAACAACTTGAAACAGACGATGTGTCTGCAACAGAGCTCGTGATAATGGGATCTTCCGTTACTAGCTCCCACTCTGCTTTAACAGACGCAGCCATGAGGCTTTGCCCGTGCGCTCTGACCATTAGCGGTTTGTTCTAGACAAGAAAACAAAGGCCTCTGATTTGGAACGCGAGTTCTCTTTCTTGGAAAGGGGTTCTTTCTTGCGTTCTGAATAATTTTTTGACAAATGCAGCCGTAGCACGTCATGACCTCATCTGTGAGGTGGATCCCTCCACGTCATGACCTCATCTGTGAGGTGGATCCCTCCACGTCATGACCTCATCTGTGAGGTGGATCCCTCCACGTCATGACCTCATCTGTGAGGTGGATCCCTCCTTTATGCATTTCTGCAGGACGGAATTTCCTGCCACTCTTCCCTGTGTCTCTCTGGATAAATAAGAAACACATGATTTGTTGTTGGTTTTTGTCTTTAGAGGTGGAAAAAGACATTCGCTCAGTGGCTGAGTCTGTAGTTAGTCAGAGGGGAGTCAGGTGGCTGAGCGGTTAGGGAGTCGGGCTAGTAATCTGAAGGTTACCGGTTCGATTCCCGGCTGTGCAAAATGACGTTGTGTCCTTGGGCAAGCAACTTCACCCTACTTGCCTCGGGGGGAATGTCCCTGTACTTACTGTAAGTCGCTCTGGATAAGAGCGTCTGCTAAATGACTAAATGTAATGTAAATGTAGTTAGGACCATGTAGCAGGTAAAACTCCCTTAGTCGTTTTCAGACCATTTCCTTTTGTAGGTAGATGCAATAAAAGGCCTCTTAAAAGCAACACTTCATACACAGTAGGAATGATCCCTGATAGCACAGCATTCCTCCCCGATAGATTTATCACCTTAACAGCCCTCCAGACACAAAGAATTCACGTCTGAAATTCACCTTCCAAGGCCCAACTGGCGGAGCTTCAAACCCCTGACAGGATGATGTGTGAGCTCGGACAGAGACAGCTCTGGGCTGAGTCACAACACTGTTACAGATTCAGGCTGGTGAAGTGAAGAGCCTCTTCTGGCACTACCGCAGTGACTGAGACCTCCACAGCGTGCAGTCACAGAGCTTCTTCAAAGTGTAGGCTATCACATGCTTTTCTTCCAGTGAGCAGGTTATCGAATAACTCGTTTGAACCCGTTATATTTTCCGCAGAGGCGGTTTTATATCTTTTATATAAATGTATTTACTCTTTTTACGAAGCCATCTGACTCCCATATCATATGGCTTACATATGTAAGCCATATGATATGGGAGTCAGATGGCTGAGCGGTGAGGGAGTCAGACTAGTAATCTGAAGGTTGCCAGTTCGATTCCCGGCTGTGTCAAATGACGTTGTGTCCTTGGGCAAGGCACTTCACCCTACTTGCTTCGGGGGGAATGTCCCTGTACTTACTGTAAGTCGCTCTGGATAAGAGCGTCTGCTAAATGACTAAATGTAAATGTAAATACACAGAGAACCTTCTATGGTTTAGTCTGTTTTATTTGTCTCTGCATACAGTAGGACAAGTTGATAAGTGCTAATTACCATGAGCGATCTGGGCTTCCTTTCCAACACTCTTGCTAAGTTGTCATTTAACAAGCTATGTAAATGTAGATATGAGTCCTGGAGACTGAGTGCTGTAGATGTGACTTACAGGGTTCCTTTGCACCACCTCTGGGTTGTTGACCACAGCGATCAGGGAGATGAGCGTGAGGGCGGAGTTCAGCACGTAGGAGCAGAACAGGTTCTTGTGTAACGTGATACGCTGGCAGCTCAGACTCCTGGCAGAGAACAATCAACAAAAACAACATTCGTTAATCAGAGATGAAAAGCATTTATTGTAAACACGAGCATCAACTACGTGAATTTAAAATGTTGAAACTATCTGTAGCAGTAGTGGGTGACATTAGATAAGTTACTGAAGTGTATGGAAAACCTATGGAGACTATATGACCCGTATTTTGTCAAAGATCAATTTCCAAATGTACGAAATGTGATATTTGTGAGAAATGAACGCTAAACTCATTTTAAATGAGAAATGCAACAAATATGTCAAATAATGAATAATCAAGATGAAAAATACTGCATTTAGCAAACATCAACATATTTCATTCCACAAACAAGACTTGGCAGTCGTTGATGAAGTAACCGGGACCATAAATAACTATCGGAAAGAAGTCTCTGGCTTCAGATGCCCTGATGAGATATTCAGATGTTCAGTGTTCTGTCAAATGGATTAAAACTGTTGGTTTCCACTTGTATAATGTAGACATGCTGTGTACTTGCAAAAACACACAGTTTGTTAAACACAAAATAGTTTGTTAAACATCACCAGGATTTATATATTATTGATGTCTGAGATAAAGATGAAAGTTATGAATAAACATTACATGAAGATTAGCTAAGAGCTTGTCTAACTGTTTCTGGTAAGCTTACTGAAG
Source organism: Thaleichthys pacificus (assembly GCA_023658055.1). Lineage (NCBI taxonomy): Eukaryota > Metazoa > Chordata > Actinopteri > Osmeriformes > Osmeridae > Thaleichthys > Thaleichthys pacificus. The sequence continues at coordinate 14,210,426 of CM042861.1, read as the reverse complement.
ATTCAGCAGAGTGTATCCAGTCTGAGATGCATAGTGAGTCATGAACTCAACTGTGAAAAGGGTTTCAGAAAATCAAAAGGCCACATCATTTACATAACGATGACTTTGTGAAATTAAAATTATTTCCTTTTCTAGCCTGGTTAGCAAACTAATGCTTTACATTTCATGGCAATCACACTCTACTCTAACAAGCAATTAAGGAAAGCTTGAACAGTGTTTACTGCAGTAATTGAGAGAAAATAACTAGCCAAATTTGTGTTTTCTGTCTGAACACTTTCGGTAATTCTTTTCTCATCATTAGGAAACTAATGTGGCAGTCTTCCCTCTAAATCTTTTGATTATAGCTTGTTAAATGACAACTTAGCAAGAGTGTTGGAAAGGAAGCCCAGATCGCTCATGGTAATTAGCACTTATCAACTTGTCCTACTGTATGCAGAGACAAATAAAACAGACTAAACCATAGAAGGTTCTCTGTGTATTTACATTTAGTCATTTAGCAGACGCTCTTATCCAGAGCGACTTACAGTAAGTACAGGGACATTCTCCCCGAGGCAAGTAGGGTGAAGTGCCTTGCCCAAGGACACAACGTAATTTGGCACAGCCGGGAATCGAACTGGCAACCTTCAGATTGCTAGCCCGCTTCCCTAACCACTCAGCCACCTGACTCCCTATTTACCATTAGAACACTTGGACGTTCTCAAAACATCACATGGAATTCAGTAGACATTCTGACATTCTAAGGAAATGCTACCGTCAAACAAAGACAGGATGTAATCATACTGTTGAATCACTCACATCCACAACACTGTACTGTTTCATGGTACACATGTTGACAATGCTAAGCTTTTTAGATAAAACCTTTTAAGCTCAAATTTTATTTTTTATTTTTACAGCTAGCCGGAGTATTTTTATAAGGGAATTCTGGCAGTGTTGAAGGGAGCCCATAAATAAGGATAGTGCAGCTGTACCCTGTCAAATACCTTTGTGAACTTCACATCTGGAACCTGTAAAACCACATTAAGACTTTGAATTTTTAAGAGACCTGACTATAAATACTGAATATTCTCAAATCATTGCTTTGACCATTAAAAGAAACTGTAATTGAGATCCTGACTCGTCTGTAGTAGTTGCTGTGTTATATTTTATATACTATTAAACGCTTAAATATATCATCCAGCCACAAAAACAACTTTTAAGTTTGATTAAAAATATTAAGTAGCTACTGAGATGTGCACGCTTGCATCTGCAGTGGCTGTCCTGGCTGTATTTAGCAGGTAACATTCGCAGGACATTCGCAGGACATTCGCAGGACATTTACATTTTTCCCAGCCCGTCTTCTTGTGGACAACAGCTGCTTTGGCGAACAGGTGACCCGAGCATTGCTGGATCCACGGGATTCTTAAAACACATTAAAATATCTCAATTGCAGCTCAGATTACTTTGCCAACATGAACTTTCCCCTCAAAAAAACATAATGGTGCATAAAAAGTTATATATTTTTTGTGTGTATCTTGTTTCAGACCAATATGGACTCAATCTAAATCTAAATCTTGCTGGTATATAGTCACTGTGGATAAAACTGACATAAGAGAAGGTTTGATATCCATTATATGATCTAATATATGCCCTGACTTTGTAGTTTCTAATCCACGGTCATATTCTCATCCTCCAGGTCAGGCCTGGCTCTCACACACCTCTTCTACTCCTGTGACGCTGAACATGAACTTCCTGCTCACCTCATCGCTCCTTCCCTTCCCTGCTCACCTCATCGCTCCTTCCCTTTCCTGCTCACCTCATCGCTCCTTCCCTTTGCACTGTTTCCAATTAGCTGCGCTGTTTTCAGAGTGCACGCTAAAGATCCCATGACTCAAAGGTCCTGACCTCACACAGAACCCTGTGAAATGACCCTGAAAGTGTGGTTATGTGGCAAACTAAGTTAGCATGAAACACCAAAACCAGCAGGAAGTGACGTCACTGCATCTACACATGGCAGATCCCAGGGCACAGGAAACACTAGAATCACTGCAGCACGCCAAACCGCTAGCACGCCACTTTCAGAGCCTCGTACGGCACTGTACTACACGTATGTCCATTGGCTGTATATAACAACATGGCAATCAGATGTTTTGGAGGAGAATAATCCTGCATGGCTCACGGTAGGTGTCTCGTTCTAATAAAGAATAATCAAGGGAGTGAATCCAATAGTTGTGGACACATTTAAGAGTCCCAAAAAAAGGACTTGAAACAATGTAGATCGTTGTGTTTGAGACACATTCAGACACAACACATCAAGTTCCCATTGTCAGAAGCGCTCCAGACAGTTTTCACATGAATGAACTAATTATGAAATCACTCGACATCATCTGAGTGAAAGACAGAACCTGAGCATGAACATGGCAATCACAATCATCATCATCCATCCATCCAATGCGCCTCGTTTGTGAAGACACAACAGGAATACAGACTCTGGCTCAAAGTAGTAAAGGAGTAATACCTGAAGTAGAAGAATATGACCAGAGAGATGAGCAGAGAGGCGATGGACAAGGCGTGACCCACGATGGCCATGTAGAAGAGAATATACGCCATCTGAGAGGAAACAGAGACCCACATGAACACCAGGAGGGTACTCACACACCCTGGCATCTCCTTGTCATCTGTCCTCACTGGCATGGCACATTTTCAGAAGACAGACTTTGTAGTTTCTAATCCTTTTGGTGTTTTCAGACTTCATAGGAACTCATGAACCAGGGGAGTAGGTTTCATTTTACACGAAGCAAATCTGTCCCCCTCCCCCCACCCCATACACACTTATAAAAGAAGAAAATAAAATTATGTTTAACAGCCGCATCCTTAGTTGTCAAAACCTGTCCCACCTACATTTGAAAACCTAATCCCCTGTCATCCACGCACACAGTCCCAGCTGGGTTTGACGTCTCCTCACCTTCAGCTTGTATTTGGTTCCTGAGTTACAGAGGGTGTAGTTTGACCAGGTCCTATTGCTCTCAGGGTGCCGGAACCATTGACCATTCTCTCCGCAAAACTTGGTCACCTTTTCTGACGTACAGAAAGAAAAACGTCCGATCCCGGGAAAGACACACGTTAAGAGAGGCGCTCCAACTTCAAAACCATCTTGCCCAGCTCCCTACGGCTCCTCCATTTAAAGAGATGAATAATTCAATTTCACGTATGAATATTTAGAACCTGAATCCTCTTTTAATGTAGTCTAATGTTGGAGCTAAGTGATGAATTTCTCATGAGGAGTTAACAAGCCTTTAGAGGGCCTGCCCAGGTTCGTAGGATGAGGCGGGGTAGAGGGGTGGGGTGGAGGGGGTGGGGGGTGCGCGGGGGATTCTTTCTCCTTACCTGTGGTGTCGAAGTCTCTGAAGTAGTTGGGGCAGTGTTGAGAAGTGAAGGTACCAGAAGGGGTGTCGTCCCAGCAGAGCCAGCCGTCCCAGGTCCTGTTACAGTGCACACCTGCCCCACCAACACACCTGTTACAGTACACCTGCCCCACCTGCCCCACCTGCCCCACCAACACACCTGTTACAGTACACCTGCCCCACCTGCCCCACCAACACACCTGTTACAGTACACCTGCCCCACCTGCCCCACCAACACACCTGTTACAGTACACCTGCCCCACCTGCCCCACCAACACACCTGTTACAGTACACCTGCCCCACCTGCCCCACCAACACACCTGTTACAGTACACCTGCCCCACCTGCCCCACCTGCCCCACCAACACACCTGTTACAGTACACCTGCCCCACCTGCCCCACCAACACACCTGTTACAGTGCACACCTGCCCCACCTGCCCCACCAACACACCTGTTACAGTACACCTGCTCCACCTGCCCCACCAACACACCTGTTACAGTGCACACCTGCCCCACCTGCCCCACCAACACACCTGTTACAGTACACCTGCCCCACCTGCCCCACCAACACACCTGTTACAGTACACCTGCCCCACCTGCCCCACCAACACACCTGTTACAGTACACACCTGCCCCACCTGCCCCACCAACAAACCTGTTACAGTACACACCTGCCCCACCAACACACCTGTTACAGTACACCTGCCCCACCTGCCCCACCAACACACCTGTTACAGTACACACCTGCCCCACCTGCCCCACCAACAAACCTGTTACAGTACACACCTGCCCCACCAACACACCTGTTACAGTACACACCTGCCCCACCAACACACCTGTTACAGTACACACCTGCCCCACCAACACACCTGTTACAGTACACACCTGTTACAGTACACACCTGCCCCACCAACACACAATACTGCTTCCCAGATGGAAAAAAGTGAACAAATCTCATTTTAATGAAATGAGAATGAATTAAATAAGAGATTAATACATTCCCATTACATGATATGGTATGTTTCTGCACAACTGGGAGTGCTCTTAAAACCTGATGTAGTCTAGTCACATAATTATCACACTATCTTCAATACATTTCAAGTATGTTTGCATTACCTTGCAAGCATCCTTTAAGTATAACATTTCTTAGCTTGAATTCGAGTGTGTTCACTACCTGATCTGTTGTAAGGCTGGTCTCTGTGCATCTTCTCAAAGCACTTGTACTGTCCGTCGATGATCTTCTTCCTCTCCTCCTCTTTCTGGGTGGCCATGGGACTGACCCTGCTCTCCGAGGTGGGCTCAGGGTTCGAAACCCCCTGGGCCGTGCCCACCTGAGACGCACACAAACACTGAGAGGGACACGAACTAAACATCTAAACACATCAGAACTGTTTTCATGTAACATCAAACAAGAATGTGGACATATGTACTTATCTATATACTTTTAGTCTACAAATCCACCTTTTTATATGTCATATGTACATCTAAATATATGTATTGATATCAATGATTACGATATTTGAAGTTTGTTCAATAGCCACATCTCTGCTATAATATATGAGGTTTTTACCTTTTCATCCTAGCTATTGAACAAACTTTCCTAATATCGTAATCATTGATATTAATACATATATTTAAATGTACATATGACAAGTACAGATGACATAACACACAGTGGCCACAGTCCAAATGATCATCTGTCTTTCTGTACTTCTGTACAACTCTCTCAGCTGCTGTTGGTCTGTTAATCACAGGAAACCAATCAATCTCCAATTACCTTTAATGTGTCCTTGGAGAGCGTCAGACAATCAGACCAGGTCTTATTAATGGCGGGACTCTGGACCCAATTACCAGATTCATCACAATATTTTGACACTTTTTCAGGGGGAAAAAAAAGAAAAGGAAAGAATGTCAGAGGTAATTGTTAGCGATGTAATTTCAGCTCTGAGTAATGTCTGCTAGTACCTGAGGAATCCATCAGTTGGCTAATAGAGGCTGGACACGATGCTGGTATTTCTCTACTGTCTGATAACAGCAAAGGGGCTTGCCTCTGGGGAGGCTTACAAACACCTCATTAACTTCCATAAGCTGACTAAGTCTCCATGCTGTATGAGAGGTAAAAGTGCCTGCTAAATGCAGAACATTTATAAAATATAAACAACACAACTGGCTTTACCATCTTGTTCAGTGTCAAGCGCACCATAAACCTCTTTTTAACTAATTGTAATTTGTTTAAAGCATTTATACACCAGGTGTCTATCTAGTTGTGGTAAAGAGTGTGGAGTCAGGTGGCTGAGGGGTTAGAGAATCAGGCTAGTAATCAGAAGGTTGCTGGTTCGATTCCCGGCCGTGAAAACTGACGTTGTGTCCTTGGGCAAGGCACTTCACCCTACTTGCCTCGGGGGAATGTCCCTGTACTTACTGTAAGTCGCTCTGGATAAGAGCGTCTGCTAAATGACTAAATGTAAATGTAAATGTAAAGAGGTTAGGAGAAATGGGTATTTATGAAGCCTCGGAAGTTCATTACCAGTGGAACAAGAATCGCCAGAGGTTTTCAAGTTGACTTAACGTGCAATTTCTTTCCGCAACAAGAGCTGAGTTTAACCCAGAGTTATAGTGTTGTGCTGCAGACAGAGGAAGCAACCAGACCCAAGTGAGATCCCCATGTTCCCATCACAAACCAGCCTAGCCCAGCTCTCCATCCTATCCTAAAAGATAACCCCCTATTCTGCATCTCGGTCCCACTCTGCTCACACTAACCCCACTCTCACAGCCAGGATCAACTGACTATTCCCCTCAATCCCAGTTTCATTCCGCTGAAAATGTATCCAGGCTTCCAACCTGGATGTACACAAACAGCACCCTTGTTAGCCCGCCGAGCTAAAGCGGCCTCTGGGGTGAGCTCGGATGAGGTAATTATTTCAGCTTTGTCTCCTGGTGCTGCACAGGAGGACCCAGGCGTCCACGACATCATCTCCTGTCAGCTCCCCACCGCTCCTATCCTCCACTAGCCCCTCTCCACAGATTGGATCGTTCATCAGTGTCTCTCGAGGAGGATTAGATCAAAAACCTATTCCAGAAAACTTTCCCAACTTCCTTTCTGGCTCTTCCTAGCTGTGAAAACAGCACAGAGCCGGTCTCCAGAGAGACCAGCCCTGCCTGAGGGACTGAGTGACTGATGGGAGTCTGGTCTCACCTGTCGAGTTCAGACCCGGGTCGCCGGGGCAGGTTTGAGTAGCGTAGGTCCCAGCAGCGGTGTCATCCCAACACAGCACTCCATCCCACACTCGCCCACAATACACACCTGCAGGAGAGAAAGTTCTGGGGAATCTGTCCACTTATACTACCTACGTAAACACACTGGTTGGGAAAGTCTGCATTCTACCTGAGAAGCATCCCAGAGTTGTATTCATGTTGCTACATCAGTCTTAAAACATCAGAAACATCTGAGAGAGCTGGATTCATGTTGCTAAGACAGCTGTCAAGCACATGACCTTAACTGAGTTAAGATGTTCCTGACTGCTAGAGACATACTTCGTGTCTGTCAGGTAATACTAAAGGGGTTACCAGGGGGGATTTAAACTTGCGACCTTGCATCTGGAGTCAAATGCTTCAAAAACCGACACGCCCCCACAGACCACTAAGATAACCGTCGAGGGAGACTTGATTCACTCTTTGTACGTCGCTCTGGATAACAATGAAGACATTAGCCTACTTGTGACACAGAGGTTACAGTGTCAACTCCGCTACTGTCTCTAAAAGCTCCGCATAATCCAATCTGAGCCTCTCCTTTAAGCAGTGAAATGTGATTAGAGCTTCACCTGTCCTGCTGTGCGTCGGGGCTCGGCTCGACAGCTCCAGACATCGGTATTGACCCTCTGTTGTGGCGCGGCCCTCGCCCTCTGTGGCGGTCAACACCGGCCTGAGTGATGTGTCTGGAGGGAGATCGTGTTGGGCGACTGTTTCAGTCTGTGAAAACAACAACCACAATCTTACCTCAGCTCAGGCCAAAACACAACACCGAGAGAACGGCTCTCGTGTTGCTAATGGAGCTACTTCAGACGGGTCACGGCTTATCGAAATCAACAACGAGGCTTTGTTGTTTTGACTGTGAAATGTGCTAGGTATGGTCTAAATTGATTGGACACATACAAGCGCACACAATAAAACAAGTGCTTCACAGTTCAGGCACACAACTACCAAGTTTGTTTGAGAATTCACAGCGTGATCGCACTTCTCCGGCCCTATTATTGTGGTTCATGAAGAGGCTGAACTATGCTGCCTTTGTGTGTATATTGAGCAGCTTATCGTTATAATGGCCCTCGCCCACAAAGACGAGGAGAGAATCAAAATTCAAACAGCATCTTTGTCGGGCGTCGCTACTCCAGGATGACTCATCGCGCTGCGTTTCTCTTCTGAGAAAAGGAAGCCACTTGGCTCGGTCCTCTCAGCCGCTTCGCTTTTAATTAATTCAGCATGAATATTAACATAAATGCTCAGAGAGATCGTCCTGGAACTTGTACTAACGCTCTTCTTCCTTTGTTTAATTGCCGATATCACTTTCCTCTTCTCTCTCTCCCTCTTTCTCCATTGGGACGCGTTTCCGTAGAGAATGCAGGAGGCGCGTGCTGTTTTCCACTGAACTCTCCCGCCGAATTATTCCGACATGACACTTTAGAGTCAAACAATCTCTAAAAAGGTCAAGAAGACACAAACACCTCAGTGGGATGGACCGAGTTTGTTCGGGGAGCGTATTGGTGCCGATGCTGTCCCATGTAGCGGTTTAGCAGCCGTACATATGATGTCACTCCAAACATTGAAGTAAATGACGTCATACATACGACCACTAGGCCACCACCACTGTCAGAGGACTCGACCTGAGCGGAAGAAACGAAACAACAGGTGTTGTTTTAGTTTCTTACGCGGTCAGCCCCAGGAGATTAGGTCAGTCCACGATGTCCCAACAGCTGCCTGGAAGAAGGGAAACTTTACAGCCGCGATGGGAAACACATAAAGCACAATAACGGTTTATAAACGCAGAGAAGGTGCCAGTAACAGAACATTATTCTTTTCTAAGAATATGTTTTGGGGGTCTTTTATTTTTTGCTTTATTGGACAGACAAGAAATGAAGAGGAGAGAGAGAAGGGAAGGAAGAAATGCAGAAATGCCCGGAGACAAAATCAAACCCAGGTGACCGCATTCGACCCGGCAGCCAGTATGGTCCACACCCTACCCACACAGTAACCTCAATGATGTGTGGAAGTGCATTCAGTCAGACATTATCCATCATGTTACAAGATCCTTGTAACATCCCCACCAACACAACAGAATCAGGCAGATTCAGACACATTTATTATCATGACATCATTAAAAGCTCCCTCATTGGAAAATGTAACATTAGTCTCATCATCTTGGAGCTAGCAGAGATTGATGTTTCTCAAACATAACAAACCAACTGATTAACACAGGCATAGTGAAACGTAACAGTGCAATAAAACTGCCTCTATAACACGTTATATCTTTTGTCATAGGATGTAGACCATACACACACAATAATTCCAGAACTGTAGTGTCATGGCTCAGAGATCATGTAACTCCTCATTACCAAACTAAAGGAATTACAGTCAGCAGATTAGTAAACTGCCTGAAATAAATCTTTCAGGTTTTAGCTGAGCCTCAACAATCACTCGACCCCAAACTATCGACTCCAACATTTGGTTAAATGAATGAAAGCTTTGCATGTTACTGTGAGAAAATTATTACTTTCTGATGCAACATTATAACTGATTAATGAGAACAATTATAGCGCTGGGAAAATAAGGTTAAACTCACCAGCACAGAGCACAGGACCAAACAGAGAACTGAAGCCTGCTCCATCCTGCTGTAACACAGCTACACCTGTGGACACAGGGAAGAACATGAAGAGGAAATCGTTAGTTTGATTCATTTGAATTTGAACAGAAAAAAATCGTTTCTAAACTTATTTTACACCTTAAAATTGACTGGACACAAACAGAATCAGGTTATTTGTGGCTGAGGAGATACCTTGTAGATATGATGCACTCTGGGGCCAGGGGCATTACCACAGTGCACCAGCTCTCGGGTCAAAGTGCTGTGTTGGTGGATCCTGTCTGCTTGTGTATTTGCATGCGTGTGTGTACATAGATATAAACACATGAAGACTTCCTGTTTCCTGTTTCTTTGTGTGTGTGTATGTGCGTACATGTACGTGTGTGGGTGTGTGCGTGTGTGTGTGTGCGTGCATTTAAAGTGTGTTTGCATTGATACGTGTGTGTGGGTGTATGTGTGCACACACGCACACGGGAAAAGAAAAGCAAGAGAAAAAAATAGGAGATCAAAGACGAGAGAAGAGATTGATTAAACGCAGCAGAAGACAGGATGAGACGATCAGAGGTCTTCCATCCACCAGCCAGCCCACCCCTCCTGGCCACTACAGCAGCTGAGCTTCCCCAGGGAAAGGGGGTCTGTGAGGGGGGTTAGGAATCTACCTGGTCCCCCTGCTTTGGCCTCTAGCCTGTGTGTGCTTGTGTGGGAGCCTGTTTGTCTCCCACAGAGAGGCAAAGCAACCTAAACTATTTGGCTTCTTCCCGCATACATAACCTGAAGCAGAGAGAGCTAGTGCGTCGTCTTAATGACCTGCTGTTACAACAAACCGTTGAAACCATTTTTGGTTCCAGTGCAGCCGTTCCTCCTGTCTGGGGCAAAGCTGGGAGTCTTAGGATGCAGCCGGCACTTTCCATGGAAGGCTGACAGATTTCACATTTCATTCAATTCCCTTAAGAAAGGAACAGCTGATTATTTATGAGTGTTTTGTGAGGGCCAAAATGTTCTCCCAGTCTCTCACGTCATGCCCATGAAAAGCTTTTATATAGGGTCTGAATAGAACCAAGTACATTAGATATATACCATCTATTCCATGAAACGATCAGTCCCTGGGAATTAGAGCATAAATCCTAACTCCAGACCAGAGCAAGTCACGTACTGTGCGTGACAGTGGAGAATGTGGTTTGTTACATTGTGTGTCAGGAAACTACCCACAACAAGATTCTGATGACTCGACATTCTAATATCCTTGTTCAGATGGACGATGTGCAGATTGACAGAATGTTGATGACAGAATGTTGATGACTCAGAATGTGGTGGATCTCAACAGGAAGCAGCAGTGACATACATTCAGAGAGATCTGAGAAGATCTTCGGGACAGGGTCAAACGATTCACATGTTCAAAAAAAAGCATGTTGTCACTATAAATGGCCAAAACAGGAATCAACAGGGCCAAAAAGCGCGAAGGACGAGATTGATCGCAGGCGACTGCCAGGGATCAGAGAATAGGCACTTATCTGGCTGTGAGCTTCACTGTGTGTACAGAGTCTTCCCTCATATTTGACTTCTCTGTTTCGCAGGCTTCCTGGGAAGGCTGCTGGGAGTGTGTGTGTGTGTGTGTAATGCCTGTGTGTGTGTGTGTGGTTTTTCATTTCAGGTGCTAGTGTGTTTGAATGTGTGTGTGTGTGTGTAATGCCTGTGTGTGTGTGTGGTTTTTCATTCCAGGTGCTAGTGTGTTTGAATGTGTGTGTGTGTGTGTAATGCCTGTGTGTGGTTGTGACAGAGAGGGAGTGAATGACTCTATACCTAAACTGAGTCTCCGCAGGATGAATGGCAGCAGAGGCCCCATCAGTACTTCGGGCTCTGCGTTGCTGAAGTGAATTCCCAGCCATTATAGTCAGCAGTGACAGAGAGATTCAGCTGAGGTGAAGGACAGAAACCATAGACTATATGGATGATCTTGTGAACCGCCTGTGTTTCATGTGTCTCTGTGTGTGTGTACAGTGTGTGTGTGTGTGTGTGTGTGTGCGCACATCAATACAGGTCTGACGGGTCACACAGTTCGGAAGTGACTGCTTGCTCTCGAAACTACAAAGAAAATCAATTTCCCAACCATTACCCAGTTCACTTCCTAGGCACACATTAGCTAGATCGCCCCAGGCCTTTCTACTTTTAGATCCCACAATGATCTCCGTCTAGGCAGAGTTATAGAATATAGAACCAGGGGTTTTTAGTATACTATGGTACAGTCAGTGCATGTGTTAGTTGGGGAAATAACAACTTAGTTTGAAATGAGGACACTGGATAATTATAACGATAGCAATCAGTTTTTATCTATAAGTAATGTTTACCACTTTGTTGACTACCAGGTTTAAATATATTCTTTTTTTTTAAACATTGTCGTGTATTATGTTTGTGTGATTAACTTCCTTCATCTGTTTTGATGGAAAATGTGTTGAATATTATGTATTCATTATTTGTTATCAGTTTATCATCCTGCTCTGTTATCACTGTTCGACCGCCTGAGAAAATTCATTTCGTGATTGAAAGCAGACCAAAATAAATTTGCTTTAAAGTTAATACAGGGAGCTCAGCAGAAGACCCCCCTATCCCCCCCGAAGAAAAAAGGTTTTCATCTTAGAGGAAAAAACATATTTTTCAAAGCTGGGGGAATGTCTCCCAGTAAAATACAGAATTACACCTTGGCTGGTCTGTCTGTTTATCACCCTGTCTGTCTCCATGCCTGTCTGTCTCCATGCCTGTCTGTCTCCATGCCTGTCTGTCTCCATGCCTGTCTGTCTTCATGCCTGCCTGCCTGTCTGTCTCCATGCCTGCCTGTCTGTCTGTCTCCATGCCTGCCTGCCTGTCTGTCTCCATGCCTGTCTGTCTTCATGCCTGCCTGTCTGTCTGTCTCCATGCCTGCCTGTCTGTCTGTCTTCATGCCTGCCTGTCTGTCTGTCTCCATGCCTGTCTGTCTGTCTGTCTTCATGCCTGCCTGTCTGTCTGTCTTCATGCCTGCCTGTCTGCCTGTCTCCATGCCTGCCTGCCTGTCTCCATGCCTGCCTGTCTGTCTGCCCTGGCTCCATATTCCCAGCTTGGCAGCTTCTATTGTGACACGTCTCCTTGCCGCCTAATCGGTCTCTCATTCTGGCCTTCGAAGATAGAAATGGAGAGATAGATAAAGAGGGTTCGAGAGGAAGACAGCAAGACTGAGAGAGAGAGGAGAGACAGAGAGACGGAGGAGGAGAGAGAGAGTGAGCAAGAAAGATATGGAAAGACTGAGAGAGAGAGTGAATGAGACGGAGAGAGAGAGGAGAGACAGAGAGAAAGACGGAGAGAGAGAGTGAGCAAGAAAGAGAGAGAATAAGACGGAGAGAGAGACAGAGGGGAGGGAGACAGAGGAGAGATAGAGGAGAGATAGAGGAGAGATAGAGGAGAGATAGAGGAGAGAGAGAGAGAATCCACATGCAGCGCAGCTGGTCCCAGATGATCAGACACATCTTCAGCATCTTGAAAGCCAAGAAGGTTGAACTTACGGGCGTATAAAAAGATAAATGGAAACCATGCAACAATAGGAAAGTGACTGAAGCAAAACAGCAAGTGAGAGTTGTTTATCACGCAGCCGTCCTCTCTTTTACAGCTTCCATGTCACCACAACTTTATGGGTTCAGAGCTGCTGGTTGGGATGAGAGAGAGAGAGAGATCCCTCTAAGATGAGAGATCCATAATGTGGGTCTGGTTCACAGACCCGAGAGAAGCTTTACGAGCTTGTAAAATAAAACTGCTGCTTTCTCCCCCTCTCTCTCCCTCTCTCTCTCCCCCTCTTTCCCTCTCTCTCTCCCCTCTCTCTCTCTCTCCCCCCCTCTCTTTCTCTCTCTCTCCCTCTCTCTCTCTCCCCCTCTCTCTCTCATGTCATGCATATCAATCAGAAAAGCAAATAGAATTTGTAAACTTTCCAGCTGAGCACAGATTTATAACAAAGATATTTGTTCTGTGTTCAGAATAAACCTGATTCGCAGAGGCTTGGCTCCAATAAGCATGACGATTTCCTGTTCCCACCTCGGGTTTTCCTCATCAACAATGAAATGAACAACTAATTACTTGGTTTTTGGTCTCTGAAGAAAATCGAGAAAAGGTCTTTAGATGAAAGCTTCTGGAAAGAGAAGCGATGGTGTTTTGTTCACCAGCGCGGGTCAAACCACTTCAGTACCTGTCACCTTCCATTGTGTCATGTAGCTACAGGACTATTCAGCCAAGGACGGCTAACAAATCGAAAATCACTCCTTGAATTCAGAGTCAAAGCATTAAGCAGGTGCTCAGTTCAAACCCTTCGCCCTCCAACACGAGGGCCTTTCGTAGACTCAGCGGGGGGTCCTGAGGGTTGCTCTTACATCTGACAGCAGATCTACAGGTTCAAAAACCCCTCTGTACAAGGCTTTTGATCACAGCTGAATGAAAGCATGACTGTTATTATTGTTGTTGTAACCATAACGTCCTGCTGGCACTGTGAGCAGACAACTCCCAGATGAACAATGTTCATCTTTCCTGACCTTGGTATTTCTGACCACAACTGTGGCATTTCTGGATGACCTGAGGGCGGAAGTGCTCCCAGGATAAAATGGTTCAGGTTCAAGGAAAGTTCAGACGGAACAAGGGACATGGAAGACTGCATCTCTCCTCATATCAGGGGTGGTCGATAGTAGCTTTGTTGCCAATAGCAACAGTTGAGCTTTCCAGGTAAAGTGGGTTCCGTTTGCTTGCCTGCCTTCTCCCTCGGACCACCCGCCGAGAGACGTTCCGTCACGTTCCGTCACGTTCCATCTGGCCCTACTGGGGGAACCTCACCTGTTCTTCCCTGATCCCTTAAGTTCTCTACAAGGAACATGTACCCACATTCACTGAATCAGCTTGTGTCCAAAGAAGAAACAACAGCTTTTAAAAGTATAAAAAAATACATAAAGCATGAAGATGATCAGTTTAGTCTGATAGTGATGAAGATGCATGTTAGTGTGTTGATCAGGTGTAGTTAAACGAGGAGCCACTAGCTAGCTCTCCAGAAACACCCTCATGTGATGAGTGGATGAAAAAGGAAGAATCCCTTTAGTGCTTATATCACCGAGCTAAAGTCTGACAATCCTTGAGGATGAGGATATTTTCGAATACCGAATGTTGAAAGTCGTCTGCGGCTCATTTTGCTTTGGTACTAATAACATTAGCTAGCTGTGTACAAAGCAGCTCATTATATCGTGCCAAGCTGATGCGGCATAGATAATCAAACCATTCTCCATCTGTAGAGTCTCCGCCTGTCATTTTGGTGTAAATGCCATAAATTGTATAATAGTAATTGTGTCGTAGAATAGTTTCGCTATTCAATTGTACAACACGATGGATTTGCTACCCAATTGTATTGTATAATAGCTTTTCTGTTCAGTTGTTTGAAGTTAGCAGTACATCGTGCAATTCACAAGCTTGATGTGCTTGTCACAATAAACAAATAATTTATGAAACAAAGCAGCCACAGCCAATACAAAGGTCCTTGGCTCTCTGAACACAAGTACTACATCTGAAGTAGGTAAACAACCAGAGCTACGCTGTCTTTTTACAATAGCCGCAATTAGCTCACTCGAGCTGTTGAGCAGATGAAAAATGTCGATGTTTTAAAAAATGTATTTGGCTTCATCTTCAGCAGTGTGCTCTGGGTGCAGCTGTAGAACGTACAGAGAGGACCGACATTACGTGAGGGGATTAAGCGTTGCACATTGACTGTCCTTCACAAAACACGGAGCAGATTATTTCAAAAGTGTTTGTTACAGTCGTGCAAACGTCAATTTGGATAAACAGTCGAATAATAAATGTTGACAGTTGAGGAAGGGCTCTACGACTATTTAATGATTTCCTGGATTAATTAAATGTTTTTTTTTCACTGTCGTCTATCAGCCTGGCATGAGGAGTATTTCTGGGGAAAACAAAAATATAACTGGAAAGGAGTCTTCTCTCTCTCTTTTTCTCTCTCTCTCCAATCTCCCTCTCTCTCTCCAATCTCCCTCTCTCTCCATTCTCCCCCCTCTCTCTCTCTCTCTCCAATCTCCTTCTCTCCAAACTCCCTCTATCTCTCTCTCTCTTTATCTCTCTGTCTCTCTCCATTCTCTTTCTCCTCAGTGGAGCCTTGTTCATTTCCTTTTTGGCTTTTTGAAAGTGTACATCTCATCTGTCAGCCGATGACATTTGCTTTTCCCTCCAAAAGGCCAGACAGCCGAGGACCGATGAAGAATGACACCCGGCATCCCAGCTGCCAGCACTCTGGGCCTGGGCAGATACAGGGAGGAGAACCAGAGCTCTGGGCTTGAGCAGACACAGCGAGGAGAAACAGAGCTCTGGGCCTGAGCAGATACAGGGAGGAGAACCAGAGCTCTGAGCCTGAGCAGATACAGGGAGGAGAACCAGAGCTCTGAGCCTGAGCAGATACAGGGAGGAGAACCAGAGCTCTGAGCCTGAGCAGACACAGCGAGGAGAACCCTAAGAGGATAACCAGCTCTGAGCCTGAGCAGACACAGGGAGGAGAACCAGGGCTCTGGGCCTGAGCAGATACAGGGAGGAGAACCAGAGCTCTGGACTTGAGCAGACACAGCGAGGAGAACCAGGGCTCTGGGCCTGGGCAGACACAGGGAGGAGAACACACACACAGGACAGAAGAAGAAGAGAAGGGAAGAAGACACAAGCGAGCCAACAGCTTCTTCATATCTGGATATCAAAGTCTCAAAACGTTTTTTGGAACGGCTCTCAGAGATGTCCGTCGGCCAGCAGGCCCAAACGTGATCCTGTCAGCCCCACTTCACCAGGCCTCATAAACGATGCCAGATAAAGAATCCTGGATGCAGAGCCTCCTCCAGGTAGAGGCTCGGCCCTGTCCACAAGCATTAGGAGTGAGGGATCATTCAAATCATGGATAAAAGATAAGCCGTGAGGGGTCGAAGGGCCAGGAAGCCGGACAGATAATGGACCCCAGAGGACTGGAGAACAGAGCAAAAGTCCAGAAATCAGACTTAATCCCACTCAATCTAGTTATGGAAAAACACAGGTTGGAAAAGCAACATGCTGGGGAAAACTGGAGACGCTAGTGTGTGTGTGTTGCTCGTTGGTAGTCAGTAGAACTCTTCCTGAGATGGATATAGAGGAGGCGGAAGAACAGTAAAAACAACGGAAATAGAATGGAGAGAGTAGATGGAAGAAAAGAACAACAGTCAACTCAACGAAGGCCCCCAGGGCTGTATCACTCCTGTCTGATCCAACACACACAGAACACACACACACACACACACACACAGAACACACACACACACACACCCACACACACACACAGAACACACCCACACACAACACAGAACACACACACACACGCAGATACACCACACACCACACACCACACATCACACATCACACACGCAGATACACCACACATCACACACACACAGAACACACCCACACACACAGATACACCACACACCACACACACACACACACACACAGAACACACCCACACACGCAGATACACCACACACCACACACCACACACACACACACAGAACACACGCAGATACACCACACACCACACATCACACACACACACACAGAACACACCCACACACGCAGATACACCACACATCACACACACAGAACACACCCACACACCCAGATACACCACACACCACACATCACACACACACACACACACAGAACACACCCACACACGCAGATACACCACACACCACACATCACACACACAGAACACACCCACACACCCAGATACACCACACATCACACACACACACACAGAACACACCCACACACCCAGATACACCACACATCACACACACACACACAGAACACACCCACACACCCAGATACACCACACATCACACACACACTAAACAATCCCCTTGGAGAACAATACAATTGTTTTGTTATTTTCCTCCACACTAAATTATTTTTCATCGTAGGAAAATCTTTTGAAAATCTGGTGAACACTACACTTTAAATGAAATGAACCTCGACCACAATACCACAAGATCCCTTGATCACGTACTGTTAAACACAATTACCAACCCCGACGCAGAGATAATGTGGTTAACAGCTTCATTGTTTTCTGTTGAAACGGAGTCAGGAAACAAGCAGCTACGCGAGAGGCTTTCGTTGGCAGATGGAGCAAGGCCGTAGCCATGGAGTCAACATTGGGGGGGACGAATTAAATTTGTTAGGATAATTTCGGACAGCGTGCGTGGTTGCCTGTCGTAGCGTAGAACATTTATATTTTTATATCAATATATTGGGGGGGACATTTTGACCAGATTTGAATATTGGGGGGGGATGTGTCCACCCCAATATGTATTATGATTACGGCCTTGAGATGGAGTGAATGTGGACGAGAGAAGGAGAAAGGGAGAGGAGGAGAGAAGGAGAAAGGGAGAGGAGGAGAGAAGGAGAAAGGGAGAGGAGGAGAGAAGGAGAAAGGGAGAGGAGGAGAGAAGGAGGAGGAAGACTACCCAGAGGCTCCAGTCAAACAGTGTTTTCAACTGATTGTTTTTTTGTTTCCCAGCTGCACGCCACTCAGCTGAATATACTGTTCTTCCTCTCTCTACCCCATCCTCCCTCCCTCTCCATCACTCTCACTCCATAAATCTCTCCATTTTACATGCTCACACCCTGGGTGTGTGTGTGTTTGTATACTTGAATACCCTGTGCGAGAGCATGACTGTTTTACACTTTCATAGACACATTAGCCCAATAAGGTAACTAATCCCTTTACTGTGTGTGTGTGTGTGTGTGCACGAATGCGCTTTTGTGTGTGTGTGTGTGTGTGTGTGTGTGTGGTGTATCACCAGGGCATTGTGAGGACGGTTCAGCTTTGAAGTATTTTCAGTAGCAGCTAGAGGAAAACATCCTAACTCTGCATGAAAAGCCTGTTTTGCACACATAGTTTGCTCCTGTAGTGAAGCCATCCTCCACTGACTCTCACCATCACAGAAGTTAGCATCTAACCGCAAAGGCAGGAATCTTTGAGTCAGTCTGTCTGCAGGTCTATGGCTCAATTGTCTCAATAACCGGGTGCTGTCCAAAGTTAAAATACAGCAGGTGTCTTGGTCAGGACCCAAGAGCGTCCAGTGTTGAAGTGTGATGTTGTTTGAATGAGCGGTTTGCGATAAATCAATATAAACACTTTTCCCTCCATGTTGAGTGGTATGAAGAGGTGGAGCCAAGGACCACTCTGGTTTGGTATCCCTCCACTCAGCAGAACACGCTCCGAGACCCATGTTTGCCAGATTAGAAAACGATCATTCAAACGGGTTCTGCACCAGTACAGATGGAATGCGTGGAACCCAGATACCCCCCGGTTCCAGGGTTTTAGCACTTCACCCTACTTGCCTCGGGGGAATGTCCCTGTACTTACTGTAAGTCGCTCTGGATAAGAGCGTCTGCTAAATGACTAAATGTAAATGTAAGCGACAGGGCTGCCTGTCATTAGCTACCCAAACCCCTGAGAGAATAGAGCCGGCTCATGGGGACCCAGGCTGACACAGGATCTAATGACCTCATTAGGAGAGCAGAGGGGATGACTGTTTCTCTCATTCATGTGAAGCCAAAGGCACATTTCTAAGGGTCTAAAGGTTTGCATGGTGCCCCTGGTGGTGAGGTTAGGAGCTGGCGGTGGTGTCTGAGAGAGAGTGCGTGTGTGTGTGTGTGTGTGCGTGTGTGTGTGTGTGTGTGTGTTGGGGGGTAATACTGGAGAGGATTGGTTGGAAGACGAAGTGGAGACTAGGCACTGCCTGGGGTTGTTACTTGCCAGAACCCCAGAACAGTGTATCCTCCTAGATGGTAGCCACATGGATCAGAGAGAGGAACATCAATATTTTTCAGCAAGGCAATCCTCTGAAATGGAAATCACACCGTTTTGATTTCAGAGCTGCTTTTTTTTCAGGTTTCATTACTCGAAGCTTGCTAAATCTGATTTGCACTGCTGTGAAACTCATAATATTCCCAAACTGCACAACAGTGCACTTATGATTCAATTTGTGGAAACATTAATTAAGTCGTTGAGAGCTGAGACCGTACATGGTTAAGATAATTAACAAGGAGTACTACATAACTGCTGTTTACAGGAAGATAAGTAGCTGGCCAACTACAACCCTAGTGGTGGTCTGGCCTCCTGCTGCATATCCCTCCGCCAGCCCTGAAGAGGAAGTGGTAACACTCTTCAGAAGGATCTGTTTTAACAGCTTCCTGATTGGTTGATCTGGTGGTCAGTGGGATCACAGTAGGTGATTTCTTGAGAAGCTGTGAGTGTGGGTGGGTGTAAGTGTGTGGGTGTGTGCGTGTATTCAGTGGCTAACTAGGGGAATTTTATTCACAGCAAGGAAAAATAGGTTGTTCAGTTTACTCCATTCCACCTCTCTTTCTCTCTCTCTTCCTCTCACTCTCTTCTGTTCACTCTCTCTCTCTCTCTCTTCCTCTCTCTCTCACTCTCTCTCTTCCTCTCTCTCTCACTCTCTCTCTTCCTCTCTCTCTCGCTCTCTCTCTCCCCCCACCTGATAGCAAAGCCATTACGACAATTGGTCTCACAGTCACCATTCTGAACACGGTGAGAGTCTAAATTACCCTGCTATGAGGTAATCAATAGATGGCTTTGAACTAATGCATTTTACAGTCTCAAAAAAGCTTTTAGTTAATTTCTCAGGTGTGTCTACCAAGAGAGATTCTTCTCTGATTAAATTAAGACTGGAATCACAATTACAGAGAGAAGTAAAAGAAAATATTTGTTGCATATTTAAAAACTTTGTGTTTCCATGTGCCACTGAGAGTCATTTCGTTGTACATGACAATAAAAGTTATTGATGAAAATAAAAGCATTTGCTAAATTAAAGTTTTGTAAAATATAAATGTGTCTCTCATACAGTAGTAAAAGTGATTTATCACATCAGTCTTTGCGTCGATTTGAGCAGAGCAGTGTAAGAGCAGGGTATTCTGTCCTAATCTGCGCTCCTAATGAAGCATACTTTTCTCATCAAACACATTTTATTACTTTCTTTAGACATGCTACAAAACACTAGTCTTTAAATATTCTTGAAGAGTGTAATGGTTTAGTAATGGTTACACCATCACTCTTCAACTTTGTCCTTGCATTGCTTGGAGAAAGGCAAGAGTTTTCATAGATGTAGCCTATTTTTCAACTGATTTGTCTGTATAGGCGTATATATATATATATATATATATATATATGATTGCATAGATTAAAAAGCTATAACATATATTTAAACTCCTTTGAAACAAGCTGGTTTAAACAACGTTGTCAGTCTGGCAGTATCTTAGCTGGGATCGTGATTCAAACAGTCGGCCTACCATCTGCTAACTGAAAATGTATTTGATTATTTATTCAGTGGTTGTACAGGCCTTGTTACGAACGCGCGCGTGAAGTTTCAGACGCTGGCCTGGCTAGTTAGCTACCGCCAGTTCACACCAAGGACGATAACGAGCACTTGAACGAGAACTGTAATTGCGTCCACACCAACCTCGACGATTAGCTTCTCCGCAATGTCCTCTTCCATTTTAAATGCGCGAGCGCTTTAAATTCGGATAGATTCTGATTGGTGTTTCATAGTTAATCATCTTTTGAAAGTGATCCCAACGATATCGTCACTCGATTAAAATGTCTTTGAAGGGGCACACCAGCAGTCCTGACTTTGACAAAAAAAACACTGCATCAAAACATTGCTCTGAGGAAAACAATGTGTCAACACTTACGAGTTTATAAAAGAAACATGGCTGCCATATTGAAACCATGCTGATATTCTGTATTCACTTGCCAAAAAGCATTTCTATAGTGAGTTAAACCATTTATCAACTTGTGGTTTATAACTTCCAGTTCCTTTAAATTCAGAAGAACAGACTCACATTCTTCGAGAAAGCTATATGTGCTTTTAATTATTAGCGGTAAGGGAAAAAGTACAATCCCGTTTCTAATCCCTATTGTCTCTCCTCACCTCTCTCTCTCTCTCTCTCTCTCTGAAAGACGTAGCCTACATTTCAAAAGGTTATCGAGTCTACTGTAGTATGGCTCAACTGACTCCAGGCTGCTGGAGAGAACGGCAGTTGAAGGCTGCAGTTATCATTATCCTCCCACGCAGGCAAACTCATTCCAATCAAAGACTCCATCTTTCCCCGAGCATGACGTCGCTCAAGCCAAAAACCTTTCAGCTTTGGAAATATTGTTTTTGAAATTAATGAGACGATATCGCTGCAGCTTTACTGTAAATTGGAAGATAGGAAGTAAATCCCCCAACAGATTTTTGAACATCTTAAAAATGCTGATGAAAGACACGAAATACAGAGCAAAGAAATCTAGGTACAAGGGCATTTTAGCCTTTGTATTACTGCAGTAGGTATACAGAGGGAACCAATTGCAGTATGAAATAATATTTATATTATTCTGTCTTACAAATCCCAGAGGAGAGGAGAAGAGAGTGTCCGGGATGTGTCAGAGAGGACAGCTCATAGCTGCAAGTCATTTTCATCAGAAGTCCTGGAAGGAGACAAGCTGTTCCATACTGAACCTGCTGGTTTAACTGTCTCCAGAGGTTTGTCCTCAAAACATGGTGGCTGGGTACAACATACACAAATACACTTGGTATTTGGATATAATTGTCAAAGTGCTAGAACAGCAGGGTGTACAAACTGAGGAACACTTAAATCTTGTAAGATTTTCTCCCATAACCACTTTAGTGCAACCAAGGAATCCACAAAACAAACTCCGTTAGGGCAGAAAAACCACAGAAAAGAGGCGAAGATTTGAAAGGGTGCAGGAGAATATAATTGACCGCACACTTCACAGAGCTAACAAGTGGAGCAAGTTCCCAGTTACACAATACAATTCACAGAAACACATACAGAAGGTAGTTTCTTCTGATACAATAGCAAGGGTTACGTCTCGGAGGAAACTGCTCACCACCAGAGCCAAAATGAGGGCCACGTGCAGGGAAGGGAAATCAATGAGACGATCAAAGGATCAGAGAATCGATGCTCACAGAGGGACCGTTCTGAATGACAAACCTCCAGATCGGAGACCTGTAATCACTCTGAATTACATCTGACTCCCAGCGGCTGAAGCTAAAGATCTTTTCTCTTCTGACGTTTATCATAATTCCCCAGCAGTCATGGATTTCAATCTCTGAGAGTATAAAACAGTAGGCGGTGTCGTTAGGGAGAAGGCTTTAATCCCAGCTATCAAACCTCAAACTTTTTTCTTTTATCTAAAAGACAGACTCTTTATGCTCTTCTTATCTATTTGTGATGAGGGGATGATGCATGGTGCAGATTCTCATTAATCAATGTCAGATAGCATCCATGGCGTTCCGATGACAGGAATCAAACGTAAACAGATGATCAGATGCTTGGTTCTTGGTGAAAGCACTGACAGGATGCTCCTGTCAGTTTCAAATGTCAGCATGTATCAAAGGACGGCCGTATCAGGAGGATAATCCGGACCTGTGTTGGGGCTGGCGAGGGGAGTGAACCACTAAAAAGGGTCTCCTAACCTTCTCCTGGAGAGATGCCTTCCTGGAGGTATTCACTCCAACACTAATCTAGCACCGGATTATAATAACTAGCTAGTTGATCAGGTAACTAGTGTTGAAGCAGGTCAAATAAGTGTGGTTGGAACAAAAACCAACAGGCAGATAATTCTCTGGGAACAGGATTAAAGATCCCTGATCTGGGATAACATCTTCTGTCCCTCCTGCCCCCACATCATCCTCCGCTAGCTCCCTACTGGGAGGCTGCGCACAGGCCAGGCCAGGCCAGCTGAAAGATGTTGGAGAAACAAAACAAACCATGTTCTTAAATCTTAGCACCAGCTAAACACCAGCCCTTCACCTCCGACATTCAGACGACCTCTCCTGCTCTGGCCCTCTACCTGGAGGCGTGTTCAGCTGTCCTCAGTCTGAGAGAGAAGGGTTTCTCTGAATGACCTCTGATGCCTGAACTTCGTTTTAAGGGAAGTGTGAAAGAGAAGGGGCCATGGAGAAGGGGCTGTGGAGAAGGGGTGGTGGAAGAGGGGTGGTGGAGGAGGGGCCATGGAGAAGGGGTGGTGGAAGAGGGGTGGTGGAGGAGGGGCCATGGAGAAGGGGTGGTGGAAGAGGGGTGGTGGAGGAGGGGCCATGGAGAAGGGGTGGTGGAAGAGGGGTGGTGGAGGAGGGGCCATGGAGAAGGGGTGGTGGAAGAGGGGTGGTGGAGGAGGGGCCATGGAGAAGGGGTGGTGAGGAGACAAGGGGACCACAGAGAGACAGAGACCTAAGATATAATATGGGGATCTGAGAAAAAAAGAAAGGGAGAGTATGAGAGATAGAGAGGGGGTGAGTGAGAGAGAGGAAGACTGAGAGAGACAGGTTAGAAAGAGGGGGAGAAAGAGAAAGGGGGAGAGGGAGAGGGAGAAGGATGGAAAGAGGGGTAGAGAGAGATAGGGAAAGAGAAGGGAGAGAAAAAGAGAGAGGGGGTTAAAGGAAGAGAGAGGTAGAGAGAGTAAAGCAATAAGCATTGCCCTGTGTCAGCCCATCCCTACCTGTGCACAGACACAAGAATTTGAGAAAAAAAGAAGAGAATAAAACAGGCGGTGGAATAAAGAGAAGAAGGAAGTAAATCGAAGAAGACATGAAGAGGAGGTGGAGAGGGAGCTTCCACACAGCAGGAGAGACCCGTTCAGCCGACCGACCTAAAACATGGTAGGAAATTACTGATACAAGGAGAGATGGATGGATGGGGGGAGGGAGGGGGCACAGACAAATAGACAAGCGAACGTGAGTAGACTTTAGGCCCAAATTCAAACAAGGTCGAGAGATTAAATGGTAAACTAGATACACATTGTAACGCCCCTCAGCAGCAGGAATTGAAACACAGTTTTTTCTCTGTGTTCAAACACAAGAGTGTTTGGGTATTAGCATGTGGATCTGATCTATGATAAAGACTAGTTAAAGCTGTTTGCTGATGCACCGAAGCCCATGGCAAACAACCGGCTTTCGCAGATTGATGTCTCTGATGAACTGGAATTATTCTGATGGACTATAACTGTAGTTATTTCATATTGTTATAATATATTGCTACAGGATTGACCTACAACTGACCTACAGAACTGTCTTATCACTCAATTTGATTTTGCCTCATGCCTAGTTTAAAGCAGCTTTAGTAGCCACAGTTCGAGCTGTAAACATGGTGAACTGTGGTATCGCTGAACATAACTCAGTCTACCTTCCTTAAGGAATGCAAGCGGGTATTTAATAATGAGATTGATTCGCACAAGTGCAGGTGCCCATAAAAGCAACACAACAAAAAAAATCTCTCTCACAAAAAAAGGAATTTCCTGGCATATTTCCAGAAATATCCACAGAAAGCAGATAAACACTGTCTTCAGTACCAGTTAAAGTGCTTGGTTTGATGCTGGGGTTGATTTTGTAGCCATTTTTCATGCTTTATTCAACAGTTTTAAGTGAATTGTGACAGGAACGGCAGAGAGAGAGAGGGGGAAGTCATTCAGTAAAGGTCCCAGGCTGGATTCCAACCCAGGCCTCAATCTACATGCTACACTAACTTATCCGGTGAGCTACCGGAGCTTCCTATTTGCTTGTTTTGGGAACATCTGGCCAATCAGGTATCAGGAGGAGAGCTAACCCTCAAGGGGAGGGAACAGAAGCTGACTCCGTTTGGAGAGGAGGAGACATTTCAGGTGAAGAAAGAAGGAGAAAATTGAGACAGAGAAGGAGAGAGAGGAAGAGGGGAGGAGGGAGAGGAGAGGAGAGGAGAGGAGAGGAGAGGAGAGGAGAGGGAGAGGGGAGGAGAGTGAGAGGGAGGGAGAGGCGGAGCTTGAGATATGGTCTGAGTCTATTTGAATAATAATGAACAAGCTGAAATGATTCAGGAGGGTCACACAAATGTAAAAAGCAACAACAACAAAAAAAGACGGATACAAGAATCCTGACAAGAACTGCAAGAAAACAGTAAATGGAATAGAAAAGGAGTCAAAAATATCCCAAGACTTCTGTCTCTCTGGATATAATGACATGTCATCACATGTCATCACAGCTGTTCTCCCCTAATCCTGCTGTTTATCACCTAGCATTCTCACCCTTACAGCTCCACCTACAGTTACAGTTCAGTATAGGTGTCACTCTGCACAGCGCACCTTATTGGAACCGATCCCAGCGAGAACGAATGGGCGAACCAGAAGCAAACCTGAAGACTGGCGCAAAACGACAGTTGTTATTTTGTGGAAAAGCAGACCTTATGTTTTCTCTCCTGAGGCAGTCCGGTACCAATCATATAAATGTCCTTTAATGCTGCTGAGGCATTTTGAGGCCGTGAGACTGGTCGACAGCTGAAGCAGGTTTTTCGTTCATAAAAGAACACCTTCCTTCTGCTTCTCATGGAACCCGACGAGGGAACAATAATAATAATAGATTTTTATTTATAATGCACTTTACATTTGAAGCAAATTTCAAAGTGTTAATAAATAATGTTTTCAGAACCGAAAAGCAAGGAAAGACACGCCCACGTAGCTGCAACATGTGGAACACACATTGCAACACTTAACAGTAATCACCTCTCTCTAACGACGTGAGAGCGCTGGATTCCCAACCCCTTCAGCCTCCCCTCTAAGACCATGAAGGCCTTTACAGTTTTACACAGAATTACATTTAGTCATTTAGCAGACGCTCTTATCCAGAGCGACTTACAGTAAGTACAGGGACATTCCCCCTGAGGCAAGTAGGGTGAAGTGCCTTGCCCAAGGACACAACGTCAGTTTGCATGACCAGGAATCGAACCGGCAACCTTCGGATTACTAGCCCGATTCCCTCACCACTCAGCCACCTGACTCCCTTTAACAGCTTTGGTTGGACCAAGCTGCGTGTCGATAGTGATGAGACCAAGAGATACTGCTGGAATTTTGATCAACTAGAGGAGAACAGTGCAAATGGATAATTCAGTCCTAGCAGCCTTTGAGGTCAGGGCGACATCGCCTGGGTTGTAAATGTGTGCCCGGCTCTACATACAAGGTCAGAGTTCAGCTGGTCCACATTTGGAACATTATATATCATCCTATTAAAACGGACACGGGCGGACAGGCCAGGAGACACACTCTACAACTTATTCACTCCACTGCAAACCGTTAACTCTAGAAGAGAGAATCACAGCCGTATCAGGTTTCCCTGCTGGAATGATTGGACATGTACACACAGCCCAGACAGAGGAGAGAGAGAAAGAGACGAGGATGAGAGAGGAGAGAGAGAGAGAGAGAGAGAGAGAGAGGAAAGGAAAGAGAGAGAGAGAGAGAGAGAGAGAGAGAGAGAGAGAGAGAGAGAGAGAGAGAGAGAGAGAGAGAGAGGAAAGAGTGAGAGAGAGAGAGAGGAAAGGAAGAGAGAGAGAGAGGAAGGAGAGAGAGAGAGGAGAGAGAGAGAGAGAGAGAGAGAGAGAGAGAGAGAGAGAGAGAGAGGGGAAAGAAAAGAGGGATGAGAGAGAGAAGAATGGAAAGAAAGAGAGAGAGTGTAAAGAAGTGAGGGTGATTAACCCTGGGAGTTCTGAATAAAACATGAGCCATCAGCTCGATTAGTGTAGAAGAATAACAAACCAGTCGGGTGAACACTGGTGACCTCCTCTGACAGTTAGATCTTTGTTACATCACGCCGTGTGTGTGTGTTATGCGTGTGCGCATGTGGTGTCGGAATGTGTGTGTGCGCGTACAGTATGTGTGTCCGTGTGTGCGCTGCATGTGAGTGTCTGTGTGAGTGTGTGTGTGAGTGTGTGAGTGTGTGTGTGAGTGTGTGTGACCCACCTCATGACGGCTTCAGTTGTATTTTCTATTGTTGTTTTCCTTACAGATTTGAGTTCATGATTTATATTCTAGAGTCCTGTCATATTTACTTTCTTTCTCTCGCACAAACACACCTTTCTCTCTCTCTCTCTCTTCTCTCTCTCTCTCCCTCTCTCTACCTCTCTCTCACTCTCTCTCTTTACCTCCCTCTCTACCTCTCTCTCCCTCTCTCTACCTCTCCCTCTCTCTCTCCCTCTCCTTCTCTCTCTCTCTCTCTCTCTACCTCTCTCTCTTTCTCTCTCTCAGGGTTGTCTCTATGCTGATAGTGTAGGATGATGAATTACTAACTCTCTGTCTCTCACAAAGAGGAGAACCACCAGACCGGGTCTAACAGTATGATGCATGCACCCAGCTCTGAGTGTCCATCCTGGGCATGTCTGCCTGCCCGGGCCCCTTCTGTCTGTTTGGACCGGTCCCTCCAGGCTCTCAGGACACAGAAAGATGTGTAACTGGGGGCTTTCTGACAGTCCTGTACATGCTGTATGCTACACTGGCAGCCATTATGGATGTCTTTCTCTTTATACCTCTCTGTCTCTTTCTCCATCACTCTCTCTCT